>CAUOFW020005059.1:277244-342568 GCA_963454935.2 Ilex paraguariensis
AAGAGAGATATATATATATATATATATATATATATATATATATATATATATATATATATATATATATATATATATATATTATATGTAAAACAAACAATTTCTTAGAAGGGTGGGGTAATTCCCACACTACAAATCTCTATTTTCATTCTCATTTAATTTTTATTATCAAATTACATTTAATTTTTATTATCAAATTACTAAGTTCACCCCTTTTATACTCACCTCATTAGTAATTAAACTCACTCCATACTACATACATTCTCATTTAATAAGTAAACTCATTATATATTTTGTCATAATTAGGATTTCATTCTCTATCTTATTTCATACAATCACAAAAATATTTTTTCAATATGAATTTTTCCAATGAGATACGGGTTAGTATTACTTATAAATTTAATTATGTATTTTGTTTCATTTTTGTTATAAAAATTTGTATCATTTTCAGTATATTTTGATATCTCTGTGAAGTTTAAAAAATTTTAATTTAGAATTTATATGAGTGTATATATATGTATGCTTTCATATTATTTGTTTATTTTTACCTTGTTAAGTTTTGCATCTATGCTTGTTATTTTTTTTTCTTGATTGATTTTTTGTTTTTGTTTGATGCTTGGTTTTTTTTTTTTCATGTTTAATTTTGTGTATTATAGTTTTGTTTGTTTCTTTAATCTTTACTTGATTTTTTTTCCTTGTTTTAATTTGTTTCTTTTTTTCTATTCTTTCCTTGTTTTGTTCTTTTCTTTTTTCTTGTCTCGACATGCTTTTTTTTTTTTTTTTTACTTTTTTCGTTTTTGGTTTTCTTTCTCTGTTTGGTTTTTTTTTTCTTGTTTCGTAAATATATTTATGTATTTAAACTAATTGTCTTCTTTCATTTTTTTTTTCTTACGATGATTGCTTTTATTAAAAAGGTATACATAGAATGAGTAAGTTTACCTATTAATGGGGTGTATGTAGCATGAGATGAACTTAATTACTAATGAGATGTGTATAGAAGGAATGAGTATAGATGAGGTGGGCTTAATAGTTTGATAATGAAAAATTAAATGGAGTTGAAATAAAGATTTGTGGGTGAAAATAGCCCCACTCTTCTTAGAAAGAGAGCTTAAGAAACGTTCCCTCTCACTTTTCTAATTTTTAAAAGTTTTAAATTATTAAAATTTTCATCCTCCAATCAATGATATTTTATTAAATTGCCTCAACTAACTACCCTAAATAATTATCCATAAACTCTCTCTAACCACCACTAATTTAATATTTTAAGAATAATTATCCTTTCCCACCCTATTTAATCATCTTAATTCAAAATATTTAAGTAATGAGGTGAGTATAGATGGGGTGAATTTAGTAGTTAAAATATGCCAAAATATTTTAAAATACTTTAAAATATTCCAAAGACAATAGTAAAAATATATCAAAATATCTCAAAACACCTTGAAATAAAAGAGATCAGCTCGAAACATTGAAATTTCATTTCAATTACTATTTTTGACACCTATTTAATAGTTTAATTGAATGTGTATAAATAGAGTGAACTTAGTAACTAATGAGATGAGTATAGATAAAATGAACTTAGTAGTTTAAAGTAAGATTATTAAATGAGATGGGAACAGAGATTTAAGGGGTGGGATTAGCGCCACCCCCATAAAATAATGAGTGGGAGAAAGTAAAGGGTGAAGAAGGGAATTGGGAGGAGAAGGAGATAGCCCGTGCATCGAACGAGGCCGGACGTTAATATATACACCGAAAAAATCAAAAAGAAAAAAAAGAAGAAGATAACAACAGTCTCCATCAAAACCAATCCTTAATATTTTAAGAGCAATACTATTGGGACATAATTTGGAGATATAATGATGTGCCCATTAAATTATTTGTGTTAATCCACTATTAGATTAAAAATACTTCAATATCAATCCAATAACAACAACAGATTATGTCCCTAAATTATGTCTCAATATAATTTGTGCTTAATATTAAAGCCGCAATTCCTTCATATTCCCAAGGTAATACCTTTGATAACATCAACAAAAAAAATTATTTAAATGTCAAAATTGCATATTTTAATTTGTTCCCATATCCAATCATCAATCTTCATTTCCCTCTCTCTCTCTCTCTTTCTCTCTCTCATTCATAGACCTATTGATAAATCAAATCAAATTAAAATTAGATTTTACTCTAATATGAATATATAAATCCAATTCGTAAATTAGGACCTCAGTCCCACCCAAATGATTTAAGCCCTCTGCAATTAAGTGACATGTTAAAGGTTCGATTCTCCTCTCTGGCTCCCATCCCCCTCCTTGTAGTGTAAAAAATTGTTGCTATAAAAAAAAAGAAAAAAAAATTCCAATTCTTAAATTAGGATCTGAATTCTATTAAATCCGGTGGATTTCCTTCTATATTAATAATTCTGAGTAAAAATCTAAATTTCAATCTGATGAAAGTAATTCAATGAGAGCTTAAGTTTAGCAAGGTATATGATTTTCGCCACAATTTTATCATAAATCACTTAATTTCATTACATATTTATATATTATTAGTTGACGCACACGTGCGTTACACATGAATAATTTTAAATATCAACATTGCTATTACTATTTTGACTATAAATTTTCAACTAAAACTTTTTTTTAAAATGTTTTTCTATACCACAAACAGTTTACAAATCTTGAATAAAATTGTATTTATTATGCTGCTACTCCTACTATTCAGGAGTGCTTGTATTGTTCCTCTATTATATGTTTCATAAGGGTCAAATTTTCTGTTTAATTGCAAACTATTACATTTTTTTTATTATCTCATTTTAACTTCAGCGTTCCACTTCATCATATTTTGATTTTTTAAATATCAAGTGAATTTAGTTATATATAAAAAGTTATTCAATACCGAAAGAATTAGCTAAGAGAAGGTTGGATTTAGTATATTGTTGTAGATAATAACTTATGAAAAACATAAATATGTACATGCTACATATTTCTCTAGACTAAGTAACTTATTTGAAAAGAAAAACTACTAAACACAACGTTTAATGGTGCACAATTTTATCATCCATACCAAAAAAAAAAAACAAAAAAGAATTAGAGAGGCATTTTTACCAGAGTTTCCCTAATGCACGCTCCAAACTTGGCATCTATACAGTGACACTCAAGAGAAAGCATAAAGTTTAACTTTAGTATGCATTTTAATATAATTGGATATCCCATAGCCTTTGGTATCTAGTACTTTAAAGCATCTTCAATAGTTGAGCCGTTATTCATACATCAATAACTATGAATGCGAGAAGGTGCACTAAAATTTGCCTGAGGGCAAGTGTGCAAAAAGTATATTCAAGTATATATAAAACCAACAACAGGATCAGTGGCGGAGCCACCGTTGGCTTAGGACGGACACAAGCCGACCCTCAAAAAAATTTTCTCGGCATTATCTATGTATATTTTAAATATTTCTTAAACATATTTAAATATACCCACCCTACTTTTTTCTTATGATGTGCATTAGAATAGACTCATAATTAAATAACTATTGTCTGTTAGACATGCTTTGGATATATTCGGATTGATATTCTACTCAAAAAAAAAATTAGACTAAAAAACACATTACTTATTGTGACTTTGACATTGATTTTATCGATTGTAATTTTTAGTATAAATAAAATACTTTCAACTATAAAAATTATAAAAACTCAATTACGTAACCAAAATAGTGATGATACTATGACTAATAGTATACTAATATAAATAAAAAGAAGACATTCTCGATGGTATTTATAGCGAAGATATTGTGCAATGCTCTTAAATGATAAAAAAAAGCATTATTATTAACCTCATATTTTTTTGTAAAATGTTAAAATTATTATAATTAACCTCATATTTTTTTGTAAAATATTAAAATTAATCTTTTTTGTTTTGTCTTGTTTATGCATTTTTGGCCCTATTATGTTGAATGGTTTTATTTTGTGTCAAAAATAATTTCAATAAATATAAATATATCATTATACTTAGCAAAAAAAAAAAAAAATGCCCACTCAAGATTAATTTCCCGGCTCTGAGAAATATCTCAAACGAGCATGATATCAGAAATTGATTTCACCGGTTCAATGTCATTCCTCAAACCCTGTTCCTTCTGAATAGTAGGACTTGTGATATTCAAAGTGGAATTTATAATATCAACTACAACTTTCCAAATTTAAGAAAATTTTGGATAATCGGCCGTACCAAATTAAATAGTAAAAAAACAGAAAATGATTTGACATATCATATATACATTTCTTGTGTGTATATGGCAACTTTCCATTAAATTATATTTTTTATTGTGGCCTATTACATAATGGGCCAAGATCCATGACTCAGCTCATATTATAAGTTCAATCTGAATTAAGAGTCCAACTTGAAGAGATTTAATGGGTCCAGTCCACACCCAGTCAAGCTCATCAAGGCCCGAGGAACTACATCATAAAAGGGAGATAGGGTCATTCCAAGAGTCTCATTCTTATCACCTTGGAGTAAGGGTCATCTTAAGAGTCTCATCCAAGCCACCTTAGAGTAAGGGTCATCTCAAGAGCCTCATCCTAGCCACCTTGGAGTAAGGGTCATCCCAAGAACCTCATCCTAATTACCTTAGAAAAAAGATTATCCAAAAGTCTCATCTTAACTACCTTAGAGTAAGGGTCATCCAAGAGTTTCATCTAAGCCACCTTAGAGTAAGAGTCATCCTAAGAGTCTCATCCTAGCCACCTTGGAGAAAGAGTCGTCCAAGAGTCTCATCCACGCCGCCTTGAAAGAATTCAACTGCCATGTCATCCTTTGATCAGATCTTATGGGGAGCGCTATAATTGACTCATCTGTTGAGAAGATGGCGCTAGCTTCGTCAAATTAGTCTTTTAGTTACTGATAGAGGCGATTATAAATTGTAAGCTCTACTAACACTTGGGGGGCATCACACACAATCGAACACATCTACTACTTTCTCCTATCTCTCATAGCTTGTATCCCCCTACTCTCACTACACACCTTGAAGTAATAAAATATTCAAGCGACCCTAGCCCTTCAAAGTGGACATAGGTCATGTTGACCAAACTACTATAAATCCTTGTCTTGCTTGTTTTTTTCTCTCTCTCTACTTAATTACTACATTAATTATTAGTCACTTGATAGTTGGTATGTAAAGCCAATTTGTGCACCATCAGTTTGACGCTGTCTGTGGGAATCTACAAAATTCTCACCTAATCATTTTTTCTTGTTGTGCCCATGACAATTACCAATCTATGAATCAGTCCGAAAGAAATTCACCACGAGAGGAGGAGGTTGCCCCTCCACCAACCAATTCTATTACGAATGCATAGCAGATGCTGGAAATAATGTAGCACCTCTTGACTCAGGATCAACAGATTCTGCAACTTATGCTTGCTGGACAACAAGGAGGCATACAACCTGGAAGGCATCAAACAAGAGGAGTTCCACGCCCTGGGCGTCACGGAGCTCCCCACTTGGGTCCCCCTCGTCAGAACCATGAAAGAGCTCCAGCTCCTCTTCCAGCTCCCATTTTTCTTGGTGGAGACCCTTATTTTTCAAGAGAATGAGGGCAAGAATCAAAGTGTGGAGTATGTGAGTCATTTCCATGACAATTCCAAAAGAGCCCCAAATCATGAGGACAAAAAAAATCAAGGAACTACAGAATCAACTGGGTGACATTTTCAACACCATGAAGGTGCAAGGACCAGAAATTGTTAAGTACCTCATAAGACACACTGACACACCTTTTGTAGCTGGTGCGGCAAATTACCCATTTCCTCTGAAATTCAGAATATCATCGGTGAAAGCGATTGATGGCACAAAATACTCACTAGATTACCTCGACACCTATAAGTCTTTGATGCAACTGCACAATATTCTTGACAAAATCATGTGCAAAGCCTTCCTAACTACCCTAAAGGGATCTTCCCGATAGTGGTTCCTCAAGCTTATCCCGGCATTCATAGGCTTCTTCGCCGAACTAAGTAGATCCTTTGTGACACATTTCATTGGTGGACACTATCACCAAAAGCCTACCACCCATTTGTTCAACATAAAACAAGATCGAGGTAAGAATATAAGGAGTTACCTCACTCGTTTTAACAAGGAGGTCCTCAAGATTGAGGAGTTCGATGACAAGGTCACCACGACCACCTTTTTGAGAGGTCTTCGTTCATCAAGCTTCCTCTTTTCAGTGATGAAGCGCCCATCAAAGAACATCGCAGAACTATTGGCAAAAGCTCAAAAATATATGAATGCTGAAAACATCAATAGGTCTAGGCAAGGTGAATTATCTTGTAGGTCGCCAAAAGCTTGACTTATCTCTACTCTGCTCTCAAGCAGGCAATCTATGTTTCCAACTGAGTGGTTCTCTCGTGGGTTGTCAAAATCTTGACCTATCTCTACTTTGCTCTTAAATAGGAAGGCTATATCTCCAATTAAGCGACTTTCTCGCGGGTTGCCAAAATCTTGGCCTATCTATTCTTTGCTCTCAAGCAGGCAACCCATATGTCCAGCTAAGCAGCTCTCTCACGGGTCGGCAAAAGCTTGACATCTGCTCTACTCTGCTCTAAAGTAGACAACCTATATCTCCAGTTGAGCGGCTCTCTTGATGGTCATCAAAAGCTTGATCTATCTTTGCTCTACACTTAAGTAGGCAACCTATATCTCCAACTGAGCAGTTCTCTTGCGAGTCGCCAAAAGCTTGGTCTCTACTCTGCTTTCAAGCAGACAACCTATACCTCCAGCTTAGTAGTTCTTTCATGGGTCGTTAATAACTAGATCGCAAAAGGTGCAACTCTCTCACAAGCAACCCTCAAATTCTGTCTTTGTTATCATGCGAGTAGCCTCACAGTCAGCCTACCTCCAGTTTAGCGACTCTCTCACAGATCACCAAAAACTCGATCTAAAGAGGTATAACTCACTCACGAGCAATCCTCAAACACTGTATTTGCTCTCACACAAGCAACCCTCATTTCCCTCCAAGTAATCATGTTAGATATTTTGATGCTCGAATAACATTATTTTTACCATCTCTAGACATAGTTTTGAAACTCAAGCTGTCTATAACCCGCGAGACTACATTAGATTGAATGTCAACAATTGGGCCTCACAACTCCATGCTCAATCTTAACCACTGCGCCTGTTTTGCCTAGCATTGAAAAATTTGCGCTCAGCGTCACCTGATCACACCCAAGCCTAGATGGAACAGCTCGCACACCCATCTGGCAGTGCCTAGAGCTGGACGATGCCACTAGTGTGCGAGCCTGACTACGCCAAACATTTGGCGAGGCTCCCCGCAGGCTCCACTACCTGTGCCACTCTACCTCAAACAACAGTAACACCTTCCCTCGTTGTCTATGACACCTCTCCTGTTACGCCTGATGACCACGACGCCTTGCTTGCGGCGCCCGATGACCCTTGCACCTCACCATTAGCGCCCCCGACCCACTCACTAATGCACGGCGCCTATGACATGTAGTCCTTGGCATCGACCCATAACGCCTTCGCCTCCCTTCGCCGCGCCTCATCCTCAACGTTCTTTCGACAATGGTAGCGTCCTGCTAGCAGTACTCGAGACACCCCACAATCATGGACACCCACAGGGTCTCACCCATGGAACCTTCTCTCCTTCTTGCAGCTTAGGCATCCCATGTGAATCAGACCAGCATCGACTGTGGAGTCTTTGGGCTCGCCTTCACCACCACGGTGCCCAAACTCCTCCTTCGGTCACCACTACACCAACAAGCTCCTGACGCCCTACCTCAATGTCTATCATTCCATCACCATGGATATCAATTAGTTCTCCTCCTTCGCTTGATAATGACTTCTGAACACCCAGAACAAAAACTTTACTCTCACTCATCCAACTTGGGTTCTCAAAGTGTCTTAAGAAAGGAATCCCCTATTAAAGCAAAAGGAGTTTATATATCAGGAAGGAAGGAAAAGAGTCCTCAATCAAGAGAAGTCTTTGACAACCAAAATCTAGGTAATGCCCTATTCTCCAAGTTTGATTAGACATAGGGCATTGGGGGGCAAATGATGGGGCAGGTCCAAGGACCCAACTCATGTTATAAGCCCAGTCTGGATTAAGAACCCAACTTTAAGAGATCCAATGGGTATAGCCCAATGAGGTCCACCCCAATCAAGCTCATTAGGGTTCGAGGAACTACATTATAAAGGTAGACAAGGTCATCCCAAGAGCCTTATCCTTGTTACCTTAGAGTAAGGGTCATCTCAAGAGCCTCATTCAAGCCACTTTAGAGTAAGGGTCATCTTAAGAGTTTCATCTAGCCACCTTGGAGTAAGGGTCATCTAAGAGCCTCATCTAAACCACCTTGGAGTAAGAGTCATCCCAAGAGCCTCATCCTAACCACCTTGGA
This sequence comes from Ilex paraguariensis, assembly GCA_963454935.2. Taxonomy (NCBI): domain Eukaryota; kingdom Viridiplantae; phylum Streptophyta; class Magnoliopsida; order Aquifoliales; family Aquifoliaceae; genus Ilex; species Ilex paraguariensis. The sequence continues at coordinate 285,637 of CAUOFW020005059.1, forward strand.
GTAAGGGTCATCCAAGAGTCTCATCCACGCCACCTTGGAAGAAGTCAACCACCACGTCATCTTTTGACTGGATCTTATTGGGAGCACCGTAATTGATTCATCTGTTCAGAAGATGGTGTCAACTCCACCAAATTAGCCTTTTAGTTACTGATAGAGATGACTATAAATTGTAAGCCCTATCAACACTTGGGGGGCATCACATATAATCGAGCACATCTGTTATTTTCTCCTATCTCTTATAGCTTGTATCTCTCTGCTCTCACTAGACACCTTGAAGTAATAAAATAGCCAGGCAACTCTAGCTCTTCAAAGTAGACGTAGATCACGTTGACCGAACCACTAAATTTTTGTCTTACTTGTGTTTCTCTCTCTCTCTCTACTTAATTACTACATTAATTATTAGCCATTTGACAGGTGGTGTGTAAAGTCAATTTGTACATCATCACTACATATAGGGCTCGTTTGGTTGCCATATCAGAAAATGGATAGATTAGATAAAGTAACTCAGTCTAATACAATACGAAAGGATAAAAGACAAGAATAAATAGGGTATTAGAATAATATGTAATTTTATCTAATATTTGACAATATAGAACATAAACGTTGGATAGTAGTTATTTAATCCAATCGGTTGTTTGGTTAGAAAATTATTTTATCGTATTAATGTTGAATTAACAAAAATACCCTAAATCAGTGTTTGTTACATTGATGACAATATGATTTTATCAATTTGGGGGGTTATAATAGTAAATGTGTAGAATAATACGTTTGAGTTGGATTATAATACCACCTCTCTTTGTGGTATTAAAATACCTCTATTATACAGACCTATCGTATAAAAATATATAATAAGTATACGATTAGTATACATTTTTGAAATTAATACGGTATCAAATTTACTTACCAAATAAAATATTAGGCTCAATTAAATAATAAATAGTACAATCTAATATTTAATCCCTTTATAATACGTCTACCAAACGAGTCTATAAGGTATAATTCACCAAGCTATTCACTCGCAAATTGTATTTTTTTCTAATTTGTCTTTGATGCTAACAAGATTTGCTAGATGGAATAGAATTTTTTATATTACAGAGTTATGCTCTAATTTGACTTATTGGCATCCAGTTGCCTAATCTTGTGCTATGGGATTTTTTAATTCTTTTCTCATCTTCTTTTCCTTACAACTTCTATGTGGTATTTATTGTGTAATTAATAACTACCAAATCGTTAGAAAAAAAAAAAACTAATTAAATAGAACACCTAACTGTGATAGATTGAGTGGGACTAAATCCGAAGTGGATGGACATTCTTTTTTTAACATTTCATACAATCTTTATATAATGTGTGTAATAAATCAGATAGGAGATTTGCCTATATTGCATATCATACAATCTTTTTTCTCTATTGCATCTTTCTTAGAGCATAAATACAAACAAAATCAAAGGGAATTATATGATTGGTGCAGAAAATTCGAGAATGAATCTGAAAAGAATCCAACTTTGTCTTCAATTCAATGATACATAGCATAAAGTAGGGGTGCAACTTGGGTTGGGCAACCCGATTTCAACCAGAGCCCAACCCAAAAAAAATTAAGGCTTGAGCAAGAGTTTTTAATACTTTGGTTGGACTTAGGTCAAAAAATCTCAACCCGAATTCAATTTGGGTTGGGCTCAGGTTCACGGGTTCAATCCGAACCCGACAAATTAAAATATATATATATATATATATATATAACACATTAGCACTGATTTTTCATTTTTGTTCTATCGTTCTTTGTCTCTCTCGTTTATTTTCATTTTTGTTCTAGCATTAGTACTGTTAAAAATTTGGTTGAAGTTATTGGTTGTTAATTTATGTGAATATTATGTAATATATGTATTAAATTTAGAACAACAAGTCTATTTTGGACTCTACCCTAACTCAACCTGAATTGAACCCGTAAAATAACTCGAAATCATTAACCCGAATTCAACTCGAGCCCGCCTAAATTAAACTCGGGTAGATTAAACTGTGACTCTTTGTTTTCCAAGCATGAACACCTTTAATGGAAACAATTTTAAGATGAAAACTCAACAGGCACTTGAATCTAAGAGGCTTAATCGGCATTAGTTATTTTATTAAGGTTATTATAGTCAATCACAAAGAGAGTGAAAATTGAGTTTTGCTGGGGAAGAAAAAACCAGCAGGTGTGTCTACCGAGCAGAAGCTCTTTCTGTAAATTCTTTCATAGTTTACTGTGCGGTTTTTCTTGCTGAAAAATCAGATTGGTCTTTTCCTTTGTATTGCTTGATATTGTGATCATTCTTGATGAAAAAGGGAAGTGTTTCTTGAGCGAAATTAGTGTGGTAGTGTAGCAAATTTTTGTTCTCTGTAATTACTTGATTTTATGTTCCTTTGGTGATCTATTTTGCTTTCAATTCCCAACACTACATTGTTCAAAAATTCGAACAAGTGTTCCGTGGAAGTCATATTTACCAACTTGTGGACATTCTTCCCTTCTTGAGAATTGAACATCAGGAGTCCACTCAGGAACCTTACCGTTACAGATGGAAGGTTATTGGTATCCTTATTTGAATCATTTCATTCCCATCTCTAGTGCAATCTTTATTGTATCCAAGAGCTCAAATTAATCTTTCCATTGCAGAATATGCTAGAACATGATCAACTTTTGGTCCAATCCACCATCTTTGGTTAGTTCAAAACCATCGATAGAATTTTTTGGTGTAAGTTGGTTAAGGTTGCGTTTGAGATAACTTATAAAATTTTAAAAGTACTACTTAAATAAGTAGTTCTCAAAAGTACTTTTTTTATAAAGTACTTTCACTAAATAAATACTGGTTGGATGCTCAAACAAAAAAGCACTAATCTTTGCATATCTAACAGAATTTTTGTGATTTTTCACTTTGACTCTCTCTCTAGGAAAATTTTATACGTGATCATGTATTTAATAAGTTTAGTTGTACTTAATAGGCTGAAATTTGGATTTTTTTTAATTTGATTTGGTTGAATTGGCTTATGTTTCACATGCAGGCACATACATGAGGAACCTTTTCATTCAAGCCATATTCTTATTTCTCGATATTCATCTAACTTAGAATAATTTCATTTGATATCAATGCTTATTGAGATTTTAATTTAAGTTTTTACAGACAATGCCAAATTGATAATGTACAAATTGGTTTTATGCACCACCTGTCGAGTGATTAGTATGATTAATAAAATACAGTAAATATGATGAAGAACTCAACACAAGCAATACACATAAATAGAGTGGTTTGGTCAGGATGATCTTCTTTACTTTGAAAGGCTTTCGTTGTCGAAGTGTTTTTTTTTGTTGTAAGACTATGGAGAGCTCAGGTGAAAGCAATGAAAGCTTAGGTGAGTCAAGTGTGAGAAAAGATGTAAGATCCCTCCCCCTATTTGTAGTTGGGGCTTTCAATTTATAGGAGCACTCCTAAAAGATTGAGGCGCCATATTCGTAACAGATAGGCTAATTCGGTGGAGGTAGCATCACTCTCGCAACGGACAGGATAGTTCATGGAGATCTTTTTATCAGTTGCAGACTAGATTTTAAGATGGTGTGGCTGAGGTTCTAGGATGACATGACTGACTCATTGACTCTTGGATGACGTGATTGACTCATTGACTCTAGGATGGCGTGGCTGAGGCTTTATGATGGCGTTACTGACTCATTGATTCTAAGATGACGTGACTCCAAGATGGCGTAGCTGACTCATTGGCTTCAGGATGGCGTAACTGACTCCTTGGCTTCAGGATGGTGTGGCTGACTCCTTGGCTCCAAGATGACGTGGCTGACTGTACTCCCTTAACTCCGTGATAAGTCGAGTTGGGTCTCATATGGGTTAGGGCCTTTGGGCTTTGTTTGAGCCGGGCCCATTAGTTGAGCTAGGCCTTGTTCGAGCTGGCCTAACTATCCAAGTCGAGCCTTGTATGGTCCGGGCCTATTACTTAAGTTGGTCCTCGTTTGGGTCGAGCCCATCAGAGGTTATTCCTTAAATTCTTTTATGTCATTCTTAAACTTAATTCTCTCTTCTCTACCTCCCCCTCTTCCAACATGCACTCAAGACATTGAACTAAAGACGATGAACTTGGAGACAGTGAAATAAAAAAATTGAACTAAAAACACTCTCTCCCTTTTTTTTTTTGAATCGATTGTTTGATATGTGAAATTTGGTTTAGATTTGATTTTGTTTCATAAAATATTTGAAAGATCTTTATTTAGATTGACGAATTTTGGATGAACTTATTGGTTCGATTTTGTGAACTAAAGATAGTAAATTCAAAAACAATTAACTTAAACAGTGAACTAAAAATAATATTTTTTTTTCTCATTTTATGAATGTATGTTTTGTTATATACTGTGGATGTATTGTGGGTGTAAATAATGGAGTACTTATTCAATTAGTTATTTATAATCATCTCTTTGGGAAACCAAAATTTCAAGTAAAACACAAATGGTTCAAAATTCATTACTTCATTCTTTCAGATCTGAACACTCTCAAATCCCAAAAAATGACTGTCGCCCACCACCCATACAACCCACCATTTTCCACCACCACCACCATTACCCATCACCCACCAATAAAATGAAACTACTAATTTACAAATGTTTTACAAACAATGAACTTTAATGAAATAAAACTCTTAGTTCAATGTCCACAATTTTCACAAACAGTGAACTATTAAGATATTAAAATTTTAAATTGATAAATATATATAATAAATATGGAACTAAAAAAATATTAAAAAAAACATAAACTGTGAACTCCAAAACTAGTGAATTTTAATAGAATAAAACGTCTAATTCAAAAAAATTTAACAAACAATAAACTATAATAGAATGAAACTTCTAATTCATTGTCCAAAATTTTTACAAATAATGACTAAAAAAGGATTGAAATTTTGAATTGTAAAATATATATATCAAAATTAGTGAACTCAAAAATATTAAAAACCACAATTTTTAAATGAATTTGGCTAGAAATGACACGAATCAGACTAAATACAATTTTTAAATGAGATAACATGACTCAATACTAATTTAACTATATATGATTAATAAATAAATCAATACGAGTTGTAAAAATTTTAACACAACATAATTTATTTCTTTAGAACTAGGACATGACAAGAAAGATCAATTGACAATTTGTTTGTTGTGATGTTGTTTGTTTTCATATACATTATACAATAAAGGCAACCAAGGAGAACGAGGACAAACAATGCACTTGGAGTCTAGGACAGACATGAATAAACCTAGTGCTTTGACCAACTAATAGACGAAATAAATATAATGGTTTGAAAGTCTTCAGATAATTAGACTCCTTGGTAATTTCACCGCATAAAATGCTAGATACCTTTGTTCATTCCAAAGTAATACAATATATATACAAACAATTTCTTAGAAAGAGAGCTTAAGAAGCGTTCCCTCTTATTTTTTAAAATTTTTAAGAATTTTAAATTATTAAATTCTTCATTCTCCAAATATATTCGACTAAATTATATATATATATAACCCAAAAAATCAAAGAAAAAAAATAGATAACAAGAAGTCTCCATCAAAACCAATCCTCAAAATTTTTAAGAGCAATGCTATTAAAACACAATGATTGTAATTATTAGATTATCAGTAAGCCTTAGCATAAAAAACACTCTACTATTGATCCAATGATCAAAATGCATTACGTTCCCACAACAATACCCTTGATAACATCAACAACAAAAAACTTATTTAAATGTCAAAATTTCATATCTTAATTTTGTTCCCATATCCAATCATCAATCTTCTTCTTCTTCTTCTTCTTCTTCTCTCTCTCTCTCTCTCTCTCTCTCTCTCTCTCTCTCTCTCTCTCTCTCAAAGACCTTTTGCTAAATCAAATTCAAATGATCAGATTTCACTCAAATCTGAATATATAAAATTTATTCCGGCGGAAGTCCTGAAGTCCTGCTTTGCCATGGTAGAGGTATGATTGTGCATTGTTCATTGTTTCTTGACACATTTTTAATGTAGCGTTAATTGGGCGCTGAATCTAATTGGAACACTACCATTTGCAAGAATGAGAGGGCTGTCGATTTTATTTGGTCCAACATAGGCGTTTTTACACTAACCCATGGGATTTTTCAAACTTATACCCAAAAGTGGGTACTTTTCAAATTATTTATCAAATTCAAGTACTTTTAAAAACATCATTCTAATTGATGTTTCACTGTGTAAATACATCATTTCAACAAACATCTTTAAAAAATCAAAATATTTTTATAATGTAGTACTATATTTAATTTGAAAATCCAAAGAAAATAATGAAAAGGGTATGGTGCCCCAGTTTGTTGTAATACTATGTTTGTAAATATCAGTTTTAATGTTAAGGGAAAATAGTTTATTTTTATTTTATTTTAATAAATGAAACAATAGATCATTAATTTTTTTAAAAAAAATTTAAAATATTTGACATTCTATCTTTGATTGAAATATTTTTAATTTAAATACAACATTTTAAATTTAAGAAATCTAAGTATTATATGCGTACAAACTTTAGGGGGGTCTAGGTATAATTTATTAACTGATATATTTATAGCAGATGTCTAAGTGTTACACACATACAAATCTTAGAAGGTTTATGTATAATATTTCAATGTCAAAGAGTCTAAGTGATTAAATAACAAATCTCAAAAAGTCAGAGTATAATTTCCCTCTAATTATATAAAAAGCAAGCATAAAAACGTTGGTTTAACCAATGTTTTTAAGAAACAAAAGCAGTAGACATTGATCAGACCAACATTTATGTGTCTTTTTTAAAAAAATAAAAAATTTCCTAAAATGTTGATTGAAGTGACTTTTTAGAAAAAAAAATTTCAAATGACGTCTTTTTGGTATAAAAACGTCATTCTAATTGACGTTTTAAAAAATGCTTGAATTTAGAAAATAATTTGAAAACCACTCCCTTTTGGGTATAATTTAAAAAATAATATGGGTTATTGTAAAAGCTTCCAACATAGTTACATTCCTGGGTTTGAGCACGAGAACAGCCATTTCATGCAAATAATATTTAAGGCTAGATATACACCCAATTTATCCTTCTCAAACTCCGATTTTATATATAAACTAACAATTTCCCATATGTGAAGGTACTATATGAAACAAAAAAAAAATTATTAATTAGTATAGACCCACTATTTTTTAAAAACAATCGACAGAGTTTCCTCTAAATACATGATCGTTGAACAATATCAGCCTATGTACTCAATTTATACAATAAAAGTAGTAATTAGTATGAACATTTATATAAAGAATCACGACTCCAAATTCACATAGATGCAAATATATTTCACTTGACACCTGAGTTTTGGTGTACCATTTTGCAAATGACTGGGCCACCACACTGAATCGGAACATTCTCTAGCCTAGTAAACCTGATCAATAGCAAACTCTCTTTAAATGACAGATCCAAACACTCTAATTGTGAAGATGAAAACTAATTAAAAGAACACAGACAGATGCATTGAGCCAAGAGTAACGGTTCTCTTACGAAGGAATTTCTCCCAGATGAAGAAACTGAAGCTTTGAACTTGATGCATTCAACAAAAAGCCCTGGACCAAATAGAATGAATCCTCTTTTCTATCAGAAATTCTGGAGAAGTTGGCAAAGATGTGACGAAAATTGGTATTACAAGTTTTTAAATTTAAGTGGTAAAACTACTTTTAACTTATTACAAAGTAATTAAAATAAATTATTCCATACGCCACATTTTATTTGTTTTTAAAGTGCTTATAAAAAGTTATAAGTTTTAGAACAACACCCTAAAATTATGTTAGATATGCAAATATTTTTGGGATGATTTATGGTAATGTCTTTTGTACGTGATCATGTATTTAATAAGTTTATTTGTACTTAATAGGCCGAAATTTGGATTTTTTAATTTGATATGGTTGAATTGGCTTTTGTTTTCACATGCAGGCACACACATGAGGAACCTTTTCATTCAAGCCATGTTCTTATTTCTTGATATTCATCTAACTTAGAATAATTTCATTTGATATCAATGCTTACTGAGATTTTAATTTAGACCATAAGATGAAAAAGAAGAAAATACTGGCGTAGCCATTGTCGAACTCGAAGAAGATGGTCCACACAAAGTTGAAGAAAAAAGTGTAGCCATAGTAGTAGAAGAAACTGAACCAGTTAAAGAAAACCCAAACAACTCGAAGTAGTAGTTGAAATTGAACTCAATCCAAACACGCTTAACCAATGACACATGTTTATGCAATAATCTTCACCAATTTGTCTAAAATCCAGTGAAAATAATACACACAGACAGATCGTTAGAGAGAGAGAGAGAATGGAGTCGGACTTCATCGAAATCTCCGGCGAAGACGATTCTCTCCTCAAGCAGATCCCAACACTCCACGATAACTTCTCATGCTCATCTCTGCAATTACCAATTTCCAACTGCTCCAAAGGCCCTTCCACTGTGTCACCAATGAGAAGTAACGTTGATTTTACTTTTTAAAAGTTAATTTTTTTGTCCGATTTGACACGCCTCAATGTCGTGGTTTCATTCAGAATTTTCACTTGTGTTTTTGTGTGTGTGAGTGAAAGAGAACGAATGTGTGAATACCAACGGGGTATTTTTGTAATAAATAAAAAATAATATAATTAGTTTGGATTAAACAACAAAAAAAATCAATTGAGATGGGCTTAATGACTTAAATAGATCGGTAAACTGTATTTTTTTAACAATTTTTTATAATTTTCAATGATAGTGCTTATCTCAAACCCAAGGCCTATAAACGTAATCATATGCTACCTTAACTGGGTATTCTAGAAAAGGCAAAAATTGCAAAATCAAGTTTTTTTTTCAAAATTCACTCTATTCCTAAAATATTGAACAAAAAAAAAAAAAAACTTATTTTCTAAAATCAAGTTATTTTCCTAGAATAATCTACTTTCTAAAATTATGTTCATTCCTTAAAAAAATATAAAAAGGATATTGATGATGTTTAGATTCAGGATCTGAACCGGGTGATTGAAGTAAGGAGCTAAAGAGCTTGGTGATTTTGTTGTGATGAGTGTATCGGGGAGAATGATTAATTCATGGTGGAGCCTAAAGGCTCGTAATAAGCTCGCTGATGAAACAGGAAGAAGGTATCAACTAGGGATATTAGATTACAAATGAATTACAATGGTTCACTAGCTATAAAGTATGACTAGTCCACTCTAATAGAATCTCTTGTTCTAAAAAATCTTGTGTATTTCTTGGAGAAGAAGGACCGATTAAAGAGTTTCTCTCTTGTCCCTTACTTGAGTAAGGGTCTGGGTATTTATATGTGACAATGATGTCACCATCGGCTGGTTCCCTACTTTGTTAAGATTTTATTGAGAGAATATTTGTGTCATTTGAGTCTATATTTCTTAGGTCGTTAAATGTTACATTCTCTAAGAATGACGTGACTTTCTAGAACATGCTATGATGACATGATGACTTGTTTTCTAGCTTGGATATGTGAAGATCTTGTACACCTTTGGCGGAGTTAGCCATCAATCGAGTATGCTTCGGAGTGAGCTTTCCTATTTAGGTTAACTAGTTCATAAAGAGATTGGCTCGGCCAATTGTCTTGCTCTCGTAACGTCAATCTTACTCGGGATATTTGTGAGGCAATTTGAACGATTCTTCACCATACTTCAATTACTTTGACTAAATAGTCACTATTTAATGGTGCCAAGTTTTTAAGTATCATCAGATTATTGCAATTCTTTATTTGATTACTAATAATAACCATATACTAAATAGAAGATTATTGCGACAATTGAAACTCGGATATTATATTACTAGAATTGAGATCCCCATTTGACATCAAGTTTACTGTCATTCATACGACAACTTTTTTGTGTATCACAGCATATAAACACAGTCCCAATATGGTGTTTCTGCATAGGATGAGAAAAAGCATTGGACTGCACTACAAAGGCACAAAACATATATAATCCAAAGGAAGAGGCTATACGAAATATATAAACATAAACATACATCGGATATCTGTGAACATTTTTATTTACAGTAATGCTGCGCTGATCAAATTTTAGAATCAAATGACATGACAACATATTATTTAGAGTTTTTATTGAAGCTCAAATAACATCACATCAAATAAACAAGTTCAAGTCAGCTGTCATGTCATTTTATCTCTTAATTTGATCTCAAAATTTAGTCTCACATCACACATTAATTCAAAAGCCAAAAAAAAAGTCTCCCTTTTCTTGTTGACAATCATACAACTTATACTACATTAGCAATCACCACTCTTATTTGTGGGAGATCCAAAACACAACACCTAACACAACCTCCAAACCAAAAAAACAAAAAACAAAATTTTCTTTTGCCCATCCATTAACCCCATACATTCTTACTATTGATGCTTAAAGTGCTAAACCCTCTTCTGCCAGACAAAGATCACTCATTTCTATCCCTCCCATGAGGCCTCTGAGCGAGTCACCCGTTGTTTATTGGTCATCTGCGTCTCATTCTGACCACCATCCTCGCCTGAAATTTCCTCTAATGATCGCCCTTTTGTCTCAGTCACTAAGAACGTACAACAGAACCCTAGTATGTTTGTGAATGCCAAAAATATCATCGTATGCTTTATTTTTTTAATATCGCCATCCAATGTGTAGCTCTGCACGACAAACGCCCCAATCATCGCGCCAGCCTTCCCAGAAGCGGCGCTCAATGCATGGCACGTGGATCTCAAACGAGTGGGGAAAAGCTCAGCTGGAAGAACAAATGTTGTGCTGTTTGGACCAAAATTTGCAAAGAAGAATGTCAATCCATACAAAGCTGCAAAAATCCATTTGTGCTCTTCATTTTTGAGGTAATCATATTTGATGCCCATAATAAGCATGAAGACGGACATCATGAAGAACCCGACTAGTTGAATGTAGAATCGACCAATGCTTTCGATGAAATAGACTGTGAACCAATAGCCAGGGAATGTGCCAAGCAAGGCAACCACAAGCATTGCTCTTGATGTCTCGAACATTTCTCTGAGAGCACTCACATTAACATCTTTGTTAGTGAGGCCCATAGTTGGAAATATATCCTTTTGAGTGAGGTTTTGGCTATAGAAAGCTATGTCTAACAAGAACCATGTACTCATGGTACCTATTAGGTGAAGTCCATGGCGTTGAAAAAACTCTCTTGAGTTTAATGGGTAGTCGTTGGAAGCTTTGAACTGTGATAACTTGTCTTGATCATCTTGAATTTCCATTTCAAGAACACGACCCATGTCAATCGCTGCTTGTTTGGCGTTCCCTTCTATAATTGCTGTGTAACGGCCTGTTTCAGGCATCTTCATCCTCCAATAAAAAGTCAAAAGTGCTGGAAGTGCTCCGAGCATTAATACGATTCGCCACACGTAATCCGCCTGAGGTTCTGTAGAAAGAACATGATTCGTTTGGAAGTTTGGTCCTTCATACTTCCCTAGGAAGATACTAGAAAGTAACATAGACACTAGCCCGGCAAAGATGATACCAACACCTTGCATGGCAAACACCGCGGCGATGAACGCCCCACGTGTTTTCTTGTTAGCATATTCAGACATGATCGTTGCCGAGAGCGGATAATCTCCCCCAATGCCAAATCCGAGCCAGAACCTAAAGAAGCAAAGTGTGGTTATCACAGATTTAGCACTGTAGCCAAAAGAAAGGCCAGAGCAAATGGCACAAATGACCATAATTATTAAAGTGACACCATAAACTTTTTTTCGTCCTAACTTGTCACCGAGCCAACCGAAGACTAGTTGACCGGTTAGTGTACCAACAAGGGCAACTCCGACAACAAAATTGTTAATTGCATGAGGAAGCTTGCCAGGCTTATTTGTCAATGGATCGTAATAATAAAGGCGACCCAAGAGTTTGGAGATGGTGGAAATGCAGAAGAGATCGTAAGCATCAGTGAAGAAGCCCATCCCGGCAATCACAATGGCCGTGATATGGTACCATTGGGTTCGTGCAGTGTCAAGAGCATTAAGCACAGCAATGTTGCCTGAAGCCATTTTTGTTGATGGGCTTGATTGATGAACTCACCTATGGTGTTCAAGATTATATAATGTAGGTTGTACTAAAGTAATTGCCACAAATTATTATATTTTAATGGTCGTTTAAAACTAGGTTTATGGCTAACAAGAAGATGTTGATAGAAAGCTATATGTATAGGATATTCTCCTGCCTTAGTAAAACTCCAGGATATGCCCTGGGTGTTGTCAAGAAACTTCTACGTCAATGACTGTAAGCTTTGTAGCCTTAAAAGCATGTCGTGACTGTTAGGGCTGATGATTCAAGACCTACTTCGCAAACTAAATACAAAAATGACAAAGTTAACTGGCTTGAATTTTAACCTTTGCAGTGTTAGGTGATAAATGTGTATAGACCTACTAGATGTGTTAAGTAAATAGTTCGACATGAACCTGGTTAAATACGACACAAATTTGATTAAACACGAATTATATATGATAATATTGGCGTGACATGAATCCAACTATAATTTATTAATTGTACTAATTTTAGCACAATTTTAGTTTTTATATTTATAAATAAGACCGACAAGACGATATGAATCCACAATCTGCTTCTTGTGATGTAGTTGTTTTCTTATACAATCAAGTCCAACAAGAAGAACGACGACAAACATGAAAAGATCTAATTCTATAAACAACTAATAGACGAATTAAACACTCATCGGTAATGTCACTGCATAAAGTACAAAATCCCTTTGTTCATTCCAAAGTTACGCATATATATCCGAAAAAAAAGTCCAAAAATTATGATAAAAGTAAAGAGATTTGGAGGCCGATCCCCTATATGAATTTATTTATATTTAAGTTTGCCAACGAAATTTATTTATTATGAACTCCATTTTTTGTCAATTTTATCAGACTATCTCTCCTTTTAGAAGTGAAGTAAAACTAAGAGTTTAACTGTAACACCCCAAAAACAGTGGGGGTCCTTAATTTAACAAAATTCGGGCAAAGTCTCCTTTGTACGGGAAGCTCTACCCAAAATACAACCTGTGTAATTATACTACATTGACCACACCGGGTCCATTTACCCATCAAATAATAAAATTTCATTCACCACATGTAATATCTATCATATCATCCTCTGACACAGCACCCGTGAACTAATTGTTGTTTGGTCCTCGCAAGACACCAACCCCACTACGAGTAGTAGGAAAAGTTCAAACTCATACGGAGTAAGAACCACACACATTTATCCACTCTACGATACCCAGTCAACGGTCACCCATGGTCATCCAAACACCTTCATGAGATACAATCACCAACAATTTCTCAAACACACTCAATTCCATAAATCCCCAATTTTTTACATCCAAATCCACATTTATTTCACAATGGAACAATTTAAGAAAAATTAACAAGAGATCATCATAAATATCATTGTGTTGTTCAATACGAAAAATTAAAGTTTTGAAATCAAGAATAAAGGAGAAATCAAAAGAAAAGCTCTATTCTCTTGAAATCTAAGGTTTTGAATATGATAAAAGAATTTTGATGGTTACCCAACCATCTCATTGTTTAAAACATGCTAACATTTACCAAAAATATAAAAAATTCATGATTTCATAGTATATTAATATGATGTAGAGTCAAAGAAAATATATATGTATAACCCTAGCCTCAATGTAAGAGAATAGAAGAAAACCCCTACTTGAATCAAATTTTCAAGTAAGAACCCAAGCTCTAGTGACCTCTTCCTTCCCTTTTTTTCCTTCCTTAATCTTCCTCTAAGGTTCCAAGAGGTGTGGGGTGAGAGTGGAATGAAAAGAATTGGAGTAAATGGGATGAAAATGGATTTTTTAAACACTGCAGCCCCGATTTTTTCTGTTCACAGGCTGATTTGGTTTTTTCCAAAATTACAATTTTACCACTAAGAATCTTTAATTTGATCCATATGACTATCCTAAAGTTTTTCGTCGTTCCGGATTCATTTTTAATGTTATTTTACCCTAAAAAAAATTATTTTTATGAGTTATCTCAAAATTAAAATAAATTTATACTCGAAACACGAAAATTACTATTTTATTCCTTCGAACCACTATATGTGCTAAAAGACTATTCCAAGTTTTTTCGGATCTCCCAGGTTCAATAATAATATTATTTTGACCTAAAAAATTTTATATTTTACTTAGTTACCCTTATCAACCTTAAACACCTCCAAAAATTAAATTTCACCATTAATTTGTCTCCCTAGTATTTATTCATACTATTGAAATATATATGGTTCATGCATACCTCATCACCTATAATAACATTTCAAAAATAATTACTTGTTATATAAAGATAAGAGTGTAGGAGTTTACATTAACTAATATTAAAAGTTTTTCTCTCATATCTATTAGGACTATATATATATATATATATATAGTAACATTCAATATTAATATTTTAAAAAAATAACATTATGAATGGAATTTTATGCCTTTTAGGCTTAAAATTGTCCCATCAAAATTTTCAGCATATTATGAATGATATATTCAATCCTTACTATGCATTTTGTATTGTTTATATTGAGGATATATTAATCTTTTTTGATTCTATTGATCTATACTTTAAACATTTAAATAAATTCATTCAAGTAGTAAGAAAGAATAGATTAGTTTTATCTGCTATTAATATGAAATTATTTCAATTAAAAGTTTAATTTTTAGGGCATTATATTGAACAAAGGAGTATAGTCTCAATTGAAAGAAGTATAGAATCGCTTCTAAATTTCTTGATGAAATTAAAGATAAAAAACAATTGCAAAAGTTTTTGAGAAGTCTAAATTATTTAACAGATTTTTATAAAAATCTTGCACAAGACACTTTTATTTTATATTTTAGACTTCAAAAGAATCTGTCCCTGGACAGATATTCATACTGAAGCTATAAGAAAAATTAAGCTTAAAGTTAAACACTTATCATGCCTTTCATTGGTAAATTCAAAATGGTATAAAATTGTTGAGACCAAAGCCTCAAATAAAGGATATGGAAACATTCTTAAACAAAGCAATCCCAATACTAACAAGGATTTATTTCTTACACAAGCGGTAGTTTATTGTCTACATAAGCATTTTTCTTACTTTTTCATCCATGAGGTTGTAGTTTATTATGCACATAATTTTTTCCATTCCATAATTTATCTGTTGGGCTTATCAAACCTTAATAAATATGGATCTAGAATATTCTACATAATCAAATCTAATAATCATCTTAAATTTAAACAAGTAATCGACAAACCTATAAATCGTGATTCGACGATCAAACTTAATAACGATAACGATCCCTTATTTTCCTATTGCTTCAATAGAAAAAAGTGGTGCTCTACCCCACTCTCTAATGTACACAGGAGTGATGAAAAACTATACGTTCAAAGTTCATTTAGAGGAAAACAACTATCACATATGTATAGGACTTTATCTCCTAGTCATCTATCCATCAAACAAGTCCTAGGAGAGTGGTAGACTTCCACTCCTTATTATTAGGAAAACCACACCCCACGTATAACCAATTAAGTTATACACTCCTAATTGAGTTAGACAACCTTTAACCCATTATTAAAACACCAGATGTGTAGGACCAATAGGAATGTTTTAATAAAATAAACATAAAATTAAAATCTTCCAACAATCTCCCACTTAGTCTACGCTTCTCTTCGAAAGTTGTAACTCAAGTGTAGGTGTCAAACAAATAGTAATTTCTTGATAAATTTCAAGGTCGAACCATAGGGAGATGGGGAGTTTAGAGTGAAAAAACATAAATTAAAAAAAAAATACATCTTGTGTGTTTGAGAGAGATTGATTTGGTAGTTGAATCTTAAAACAAATAAACAAAAATAACTTTGAGAAATGATTTAGGAAAAATACTAAGGCATTGGATACTTCGTCAATAACAATTGGGTAGTGATTTAATCGTAATTTCCGATTTCAATTGAGAAACAACTATGGAGTGAACCCAATTGGAGGATTTAACAATGATTAATGAGAAAATTCTCTAAGATATAATCAATAAGTTAATTTAAATGAATTCAAACATCCAATTGTTAATTACAAGCAATTGAACAATCAAACATATCAATTCATATAAATCAGCAAATCAACAAATTAGATGAATTCATTAACAATTCAACCCAAACATGTGCATCTACTTATTCTACTCACAGGAAATTTCAAGTTTTCATCACATTTAGCATAATAATTCAAGAGATTATATACAGAGAAAGTTTTGTTAAATAAGATGAATCGAGCAATTAAGGAAAAACGTCAATTGAAGCTCATTGAATTTTCTCCTAACCTTAGTGAAAAAGTCTGACCTACCATTAATTGAGTCTAAAACAAAACAAAATTAAGATTAAAGAAGAAATTAAAAGAAAACTTCTAGATCTAGAAAACTCTCCAAAAGGAAGAAAAAAAAGTATGGAAAGTACTTTCCCAAATCGGGGAAGATAACCAAAAGAGCCCGTCCTCGAGGTCTCTACTTGGCTGAGAATGAGGACACGCGTCCGGACGTGAGAGGCTGAAAGTCCTCACAATTTTTTCTCTGATGCAGAACCCCACGTCCAAACTTTGTCAAAATGATGTCCAAGTGTGTTCTTCAATGCTCTCTCTTTCTTTGTACCTTCCATTCCCATGTTTGCCTTTTTGCCTCCGTATTTTGTCATTTTACCTACAAAATAGACAAATACCAATTAAATCATGATAGAAACAAATATAGCATTAATCTCTATAATTAAGTTTATGCTCGTGACAATTAACCCACAAATAATATGATAAATATGCACTATTTAGGCTTAATCAGTCCACACATGTAAAGTCATAATTTTTGAAAATAACACACATGGGTAAATTATATTTAAAATCAAGTGGCCGCTCTTTAATTTTTAAAAAAATAATTGCCTAAACAACTTGGATATTGCCTTAAATTTCACCAAATACTAAAACCAACACTAATCGTGGATGATGAATGTTTTAGAGTTATATCTATTAACTCCAACACAGTTCCATGGTCTCAAAGCTAATGTCATTAATTAGCAGAATTGAGAGTTTAACTTTATATTGTTTTAATAAAGAAGTGGATAAAAAAAAAAAAGTACACCCCTGATGGAATCAAAATCATACATTTCATATATCCGTTATCCTTCACACTTGTAGTATGTCATCCTAATATATTACAATATACCAATATGTGAAAACCATCACCAACCTATCAGAATGAAGGTTTGCCAATATGTTGCCTCACACAAGCATACCTCATGAATATATCACATATTCCAAAACCATTATAACCTCATAGTATATGCATAGATAAATACTCAATAATATGAAAGATAAAATCACTATTAACTTTATTGCTAGCATTCAATAGTAAGAGTACAATTTAAATCATAACTGAAATATAAAATATGAACTGAAACATAATGAACAACATAATCTAACGCCTCAACTTCTTTCATATGACTGATGTGCTCTTTAAAATACTTTCATGGAGACCTTTTGTGAGAAGATCTGTAACCATCAATCTAGCATCCACATGAGTGTCTCAATGACTCCTTTTCAAACCTTCGCACAAACAATAAAGTACTTGATCTTTATATAATTTGTTAAGCCCCTGAACTCAATATACGAGCCTAATGACATGACAATCGCCACACACCCATGGAACTAAGTCCTACGAGTATGCCAGGCATCGACCTATAAATTATCTCAACACTATTTCCTAAGGCCATATCTAACAACCCTTTTATTATCTATATAATAAAGTAGCTTATAATTCAAATCTCGAAAGATAAACAAAATGACTTTTTTTTTCCGGTTCAGATCACTTTAAATTTTACTTTAAAGTTAATCTAACAGCTAATATTAACACCCTAAATTTAATAAGAAAAATAGGCCCCTAAAGGTGTGTTTAGAGTGACTTTTTAAAAATATTTTTAAAAATTATTTCTTATAAGTACTTTAAAAAAAATAGTGTTTAAAATCGTCTCACCACTACCTCTACCACCACCACCCCCACCACCACCACCATCATCGTCGCCGCCACCACTACTGTCGTCAACACAGCCACCAGCACCATCACCACTGCCACCACCACCATCACCACTGCCCCCACCACCACCGCAGCCCTCACCACTATCGCCCCCATTGCCACAGCTGCTATCGCCACCACCACTGTCGTCGCAACTGTCGTTGCCGCTGCCACAATTGCCACCGCCACCGCCACCACCTACGCCTCCACCCACGACCCCACTGCCACCCCCACCGCCACCACAGTCATTACCACCCACCACAACCATCTCCATCTCCGTCCCCTACCACCACCACTGCCGCCCACCACCTTTCAACCCCACTACAAATTTATGCTTAAATTATTTTTTCTCTTCTCTATATTTGTGATTTGATTTTGGATATGAATACAAATATGTTTATTTTATACTATTTTTTATTACTTTATGTCTTCAGGCACAGACAATAACTAATATATTAATAGAGCATAAAACAAAAAACAAATAATCCCATATGCACATGTCTAGAAATAAAATCTAACAGACCAGATCTTCATCTAGATCCCAACGTAAATATATGAAGTACTACATGGTCTTTCCAAGGAAATGCTAATAAAATAAAATCTTCAAATCCTGCTCACTTCCATTTCCGATTGTCAAAATTTTTTATCCCCAAAATCTGAAAAACAAAAAATGGAATAAGATTGGGTGAGCCCAATAACTAGTAAGCAATAGTCTACCTCTACCAATTGGACTAAACATGCACTTCAAAACATGTATTCAAAACCTTCACAAAAAATTCAGCTGTTCAATAATAAATGTTATCATAACGATTCCACAATAGAATCGACACTAAACATTCTTTAACAACTATGGCCACATTCACTAGTGACCAGGTTCTTAATGCCAAAAGTATCTTCTCTTTTGGCCACTGGATCCAAACGTTACATTAACTCGTGTGAGATCAGTTCCCAAGTCTGCATCTCCCCTATTGGTTGTTAGGTCCACTCGTCATATTAACCCGTGTGACATCGGGTCGGATCATAATCAATTTCTCTATCATAATCATGACATCCACATATTCACAAGCAAAAACACCCCTTGAGACTAGGAAAAGGAACACAAGTCTCCTGCTACGCTTCCTTTACAAGTCCTATAATAATAATACAAATTATGACTAACTAAATACAAGTGATCGGACAACTAATAAAACTATTAATCAATTGCTGAAGGCCATTTAAATTAGTAAGGCTAAAATATTTAATTGCTTCTAAAAATACTTCTTACTCAATCTGTGAAACACAGTGGGTACTAATACAATACATTATCATGCTATTAGCGTCCAACTTATTTACCTTTCTAATGTACATGTTGGGTTAATTATAGATGAGCAAACTAGCCGAATAGGTGTTTCCCTTTACATTAGGTTTTGTCATTCATGAGATGTAGACAAGGACACGAAAGGCCTGTCATACTTTCATAAAATAATCCTACTCCTTGGCATTGCAGCCCATACTCTCATACAAGTACAACTATACATGTATATGTGTGCGTATACATCTATGTATATCACTAAACATGTGTACCCATTAGGATAAGTAGGTTTGACATTTACCTTGTAGTACACTTGGCCGCCCCTCTCTTTTTCTCCTGTTGGGAATATAATTGTGACGGAAGAAGACCTAATTGACCAACTATCTACTTACACGTGAATGAATAGTTTTTGTATATAAAAATTGATATAGTATATTAGTATATGTGTATTAGAATTAAATATTATATCAAATTTATCAGAGTTAATTTTTCATTACTCATATTTTATTATAGGATTATGAGAACTTGGTATATTTCTAAAATTCATTATTCTAACTATAAGAAAAAAATTTAAAAAAAAATAGTTAAATTTTTATTTTATTTTATTTTTTTTTATAATTTTGTACTTGAGAATGATTTTTTAGTAATGTTTGAGATATTAAATTCTTTGAAATTAAATACTTATAATTCTTTAAATAAAATAAAAGTTATTGCCAATATACTACTTAATTATATTGAAACTTTACTGTAATTAAGAATTAGTTAGGTCAATTAAGATAAGATTTAATATAATATTTTACAATATATATTTTAAAACATATCAAAATTTAAAAAAAATTAAGTTTTACTTAAGAATACACTACAAACTATTTTCACATAAAATCTTAATACAACTTAAAAAGTTTATTGTAAACTGAAAAATTATATTGATGTAGCATAAATTAATTTTAAAAAATTATATATATAATTATTTTTTATGTTAGAGCTAAAACAGGTGGCATGGCAATTCTGTAAGCCACTTTGCCAACTCTATCAAGGACTTCGAATGGTCCCATAAACCTAGGACAGTTTTCCACGGATCCCAAATTTCATGACCCCTTTGCTAGGGGATACCTTTAAAAACACATGATCACATGTTTGAAATTCTAATTTCTTCCTCCCAACATCCACATAACTTTTTTGCTTGTTTTGAGCTGTGCGAAGTCGTTCTTAGATCAATCGAATTTTATTAACCATCTGTTGTACAATCTCTGGCTCTAATAACTACCTCTCCCCAGCATCATCCCAACAAATAAGTGACCTACACTTTCTTCCATACAGTGCCTAATAGGGATCCATATTGATACTATCTTAGTAGTTGTTGTTATATGCAAATTCGACAAGGGGCAAGTGTTCATCCCACAATCCTCAAAGTTCAATAACACAAGCTCGCAACATGTCCTCTAAAGTTTGAATAGTTATCTCTGATGGACCATCTGTTTGTGGATGAAAATCAATATTGAAGTTCAAAGTAGCCCCCAAAGCCTTACATAAGCTTCACCAAAACAGAGACAAAGAAGGTATTCCTATCAAACACGATAATGATTGGAATCCCATGTAACTTCACTATTTCCTGGAGATGGAGTCTCGATAACATCTCAAGTGATATGCCAACCTTAATAGCCAAGAAATTAGTTGATTTGTCAATTAATCTACAATCACCCAAATTGACCTATTACCAGTAAGGGTTTTTGGAAAATCTGCCACAAAGTCCATGGTTATATATTCTAATTTCCATTCAGGGATAGGGAAGAGCTGTAATTATTCCGCTGGTCTTTGGTGTTCAGCTTTTATTTGTTGACATACTATCTATTGTAAAAACAAAAAAACTAAACAATATCTCTCTTCATGTTATTCCACCATAAGGTCTCCTTCAAATCGCAGTACATCTTTGTACTTCCAGGATGCACCATATAGCCCATTATATGAGCTTCTCTGAGAACCAATCTTTTCAACTCTACATCGTTAGGTACACATAATCTTCTAGCAAGTCGCAAGGATCTATCCTCATATACATTGAATTCAGACGGGGTACCTGACTCCAGTTCACCATTAATTTTATGCAACTGAGGGTCTTGAGCTTGGATACCTTTAATTATGTTGATTAAGGTGGGCTTGACCCCAAGATTAGACAATAACATCCCATCTCTTGTGACTTCAATGTGAGGACATTAAATGCACCAGCCCTGGATCATTTAATGCTCCCCCTCCTCGGCTCCCAAAGCCACTACGGATGTCCTATCATTTGAGGATTCATTAAACGTTTGTCTGAAACAGTCGTATGTCTGCAGGGATACTATTGTCTTTTTACCCCTAATTCTGCACTCTATGCCACGTGTCTGACTTTCCTTGGTTGAGTGTCAAGTTTATTCTGCTATTCTAGCTTCATTGTGCAGAGTGCCCTCATAATTCCTAGTCTAGTTTAGACGCTCAGCTGTCAATCAGTAGCCTCTCCAGAAGGCGATGACTCGTGACAAGATCAGGATTTCAGTGGGTACCCTTGGGGCCGGGGACATTTGACTCCCCTGGAGTTGAGGTACCCTAGGAGCCGAGGGCATATGCCTTGGCACCGAAGAACACGTCTATCAGAGTAGGGGTCTCAATGCCGAGGACACATGGACTTGCCAGAGGCAAGGATATCCTCGGCGCCAAAGACACGCGTCGTTGATCTAACACCCCTTCTCAAAATGTCTCATCACTATTTATTGTGAACTATATACAGAAAAAGACAAACTTGGGTTGGACTTTCGTGGATAACAAACATGAAATCATCTCCTCGGTTATGTAGAGCAGATTATTTACACATAGAAGGCATCTCATGGGAACGTCAATTAACCAGAACGCAAGAAGAAACAAAAAATGCCACCGACTCACTGTCAAACACGTTGGATTTGCTTAATTATTATGTAAAACCTTTTCATAACATAGATTTAATTAAGAGAATACTTTTTTTTTTTTAATTAAACCAAGGCAATACGAGGGAGAATTTTATTAATTTCAAATAGAGATTACACTGAGGAGGGGGGACTTAGTAAGCCTTACCCTTCAAAAGAAATAAAGCAACAAAGCCAATTGAAGTAAAAAGATGAGGTCGAAAAAATCTTCTGCAACAGCTTTAAAGAATATCTTCCAATGCGATCCAATTTCACATGCCTTTACGAATATTACCATATTGTAAGGAGTCATGGAGAATAAGCAACCTACCTTGTAAAGGTAGCTTATCATAGTGAAAGTCTCTCCAAAAATACTCATCTCTTACCCCTTTATTGGCTAAGAAATCAACAACCATATTTCCTTCCCTAAAAACATGAGTTATGATAATATCCTAAGATTGTAGGGAGTCCTTAATCATCGGCCACAAATACCATAATTTCCAATTTGGAGGAGTTGACTGATACAACATATCAACCAAAGATGTTAGAGTCTGACTCTATAATAATCCCTTAATCCGAGGTCACAAATAATCTCTATAGCATCCATGCAAGCTCGACATTCCACCTCTAAATTAGTACAAATCCCATAGTTATTAGAAGCCACTAAAAGAATTTGGATATCTTGATTTCTGATAATAACACCACCTCCAAAAGCCCCCGGATTTCCTTTGCATGCCCCATCAATATTAACTTTCAGCCAGCCCATTAGAGGAGGCTGCCATTTAATCCATTGGTCACCCTTTGTAGAAGAATACTTAAGAAAATACTTAAACTTGATGTGATTTCTTTTGTTGGGTTATCAAACCTAATAAATATGGATCTAAAATATGCTACATAATCAAATCTAATAATCATCTTAAATTTAATAAAGGTAGTCGACAAATCTATAAATCGTGATTTTGACGATCAAACTTAATAACAATAGCGACCTCTTGTTTTCTTGTAGCTTTAATCGAAAAAAGTGGTGTTCTACCTCAATCTTTGATGCACACAAGAGTGATGGAAAAGTGGTAAATTGAGAGAGGGATGGCTACCACACACACACACACACACACACACACACATATATATATATATATATATATATATATNTATATATATATATAAAGTACAACGATTTTGAATTCAAGAGACAAAGAACAGTTCAGATCGTTTTGAGATCAAAAAAAACATCATTCAACGGCCGACGATATTTTAAACTGTCTCAAGGTATTAACGTCATAGATCGTTTCGATCCGATGTACCATATTAGCTTTGAAAAAAATTTGGCCGCTCAAAACTTTTAGTTTCCAAAACTAACATCCCTAAATTTAATTCTCTAACCCAATCAAATCTGGTAATTAAGCGATCTCTTATTCCTCAACTCTGTCTCTCTCTCTCCCTAAAATATAAATTACAACTCTTATCATTATTTTCCTGATTTTATTTCTTATGTTAAGGGATCACTTTCTATACTGAAACATTAACTGTCTTTCATACTCTTATATTTCATGATTCTCTTTCCAAATTGAAAAACACGTCTCTCCAAAATTCTATCCTAATGCATTGCTCTCGATCTTTATTGTTCATATCACACACATCTTTATTGTACATATATATAGTACAAAGATTGAAATCATACTATATCTACATGTTATATTTAGGAAAAGTTTCATCTAAACACCATGTAGTTTAGTTTAAATTCAATGACAACTCCTATAACAATAACTTTTGTCTTTATCAGTAAATAAAATAATGATTTCACTAAATATTTTGTGAAAATATTAAAATTACCCTTTATTATGTAAATAGACTAAAATGTCATTAATTATTTCCCCACTATATATGTGTTAGTCGGCCAATAAATATAATTTCAATCATTATATTATCTCAATGAATTTTTTATTTTAAACCATTGTATTATAACTTTGTTACAATATTAGTCATTATATTATCACTCATTTGGTTATATAATCAAGTTTTTATAATTTTTATATTTTTTTATCATAATAATTTTATAGTTAAAAATGATTTTTCTATAATAAAAATTACAATCGATAAAGTCAAAGTCAATGTCATCCATTTCTAATTTCTCTGCTATCATATATCCTCCACAATGTCGCCCGACCGCTTCTCACACATCATACTTCATATATAAAATTTAAAATTATTTGATAAAATTTAATATTAATTGAATAAATTTGATCTTAATTTTGATAAATTTAAATATTAATTTGAGAAAATTAAATATTAATTTAGTATTAATTTGATTGAATTTAATGTTAATTGAATAAATTTGAATGTTGTTTTAATAAAATTGAATGTTCATTTTGGTGTTAAATTAAAAAAAATGACATTAATTTGATAAGGTTAAATTTTAAATTAATGGAATTTAATATTCTATTTAACAAATTAAATAGTTTAATTTAATAAAATTGAATGTCAATTTGATGTTGATTTGATAAAAATTAATAATAACTTAATATTAAATTAAAGAAATAATATTAATTTGATTAAATGAAATATTAAATTAATATAACTAAAGGATAATTTGATAAAATTAAATATCAATTTTGTGTTGATTTGATGAGATAAAATGTTAATTTATTTTAAATTAAATAAATAAAATTAATTTGATAAAATTGAATATTAAATTGATCAAAATAAAAGCTAATATAATAGAACTACAAGGAAATGCATTGAAATTTCAAAATCAAGAAATAGTGTTGTTAAGTTAGGTCTATTTACAAGGAGTATTATTAGAGTTAAGTTTATTTATAAGGAGTGTGGATAAAATTTACTCTATAAAATACTTGAGAATATTTCTATAAATCAATCATTGCTATCGGTGTAACCCGACAATCACTAACATGGAGTGACAGTGAAATTTCAAAATTGGAATGAAGTATCATTAAATTTAGACCTAATTACAGGGGATTTAGATAAAATTTTCTCTTATATCTATACAAATCTATATAATAAAACACATAGGAAGTTGAATTTTATCCCTTATACATTTTCCCTCAAACCATCACATCACTCATTTCTATCACATGTTCAACCATTTAATATTTGATTAATTTATAAGTTAACATAATTTTTATTTCAGATATTATCCATATACGATACTATAGATATGTTAAAAAAAATTATCGAATTACATATTTTGAGAAAATTTTGTCAATATCTTTAAGAAAATAATGAATAAAAATAAATTTTGAATGATTTAATCAAATAAATGAAGAAAAAAAATTATTATTTAATATAGTGATATTGATTTTTTAGGACTCGAATTTTTTGTTCTATCATACATTCAGGCACAGATTATGACTAGTATATATATAAAAGACTTTATCTCCTAATCATTTGTCCATTAAAGAAGCCCTAGGAGAGTGATAGACTTCCGCTCAAAGAAACCACACCTCGCGTATAACCAATTAAGTTATATACTTCTAGTTGAGTTGAGTTAGACAATCTTTAACTTATGATTAAAGCACCACACGTTTAGGACCTATAAGAATGTTTTAATAAAATAAAAATTAAATTAAAATGTTCCAACATCATTGTGCATGATTTAACATCGAAAGGGAAGCCATGAAAGATTCCCACTTGTGGTACATTGGAACTTATGTCATTTTAGACAGAGAAGAAAAAAAGTGTATGTGGTACTTTTTGGCTCCTTTTGAAGTTGGCTGGTGTCAAGTTAGGTTTTATGTCAGATTGGGGAAATATTAATAAGTTTCTGTGGAGACGTTTTGGCAAACAATGAATAATGTTCCTGCATTCTAGCATGACATTGCTTGTGCTGCTGTAGCACTGAGTGTTTACGAATGGCAATACCAAGGCAGTTGTAGTTGGGGCGGCTCAATTCAATTTGAGATCTAAAAGAGAAATATTAAATGAAAATTTTTTATTTTTATTATTTTTTTTAAAAAAATTAATTTATTTTTAATTTTTTATGTGAGAGAGAGACAAAAGAAAAATATGTTAATATTGTCGAGAAAGATATTTCAATTTTTTTTTTATTTTTTACCACAGAGAGGGAAATAGAGTATTTAATTTTAATTTTTGTTTTATTTTTTTTTATCGGGGAGAGAGAGAGTAAGAGAAAAAAAAAAAAGTGGGTGGTAGTAACAATGAGTTAACTTTTGAGATTTTTTTAATTCCTAAGTTTGTAATGTTATAAAGTTGATTATAGACTCAAATTATTGTAATAAAAATTTTGATTATAATAAAAAAAAAAAAAAAAAAAACTAAATTTTTGTCGTTTATTTAAACTCCAAGAATAGTAATTTTCGGTCACCGGTTCTGGCAAACACACTGGCATTTGATTTTTCATTGGGACAAACACCAGTTTAAATTTTCATTATGTCTCTACTAGGTCCAACTTAACTCAACATTGTCCCAATATTGTTTGCCTCAACTACATGAATTATGTTTCATCATTGGACTCTATTAAAAATTATATTTTCTGTTAAACCATGATTTTTTCATAAACTAAAAATCCACTGAATCTTTGTAATGTTAAGAACAATAAAAAATACTCTTGCTTTATAAGGATTCACGTCAATACTTCAAAAAAAAAAATGAAAAAAATGTGGCATTTTGTTCATACAATATTAATTAAACATATTAATTATGTCAATTTTAGATGATTCGTGTTTCACACTAATCAAATCAGTTAATTACTAAGTTAGCATGTCGTGTCATTTTCAGGTCCATTTGAAGATTAAATCAACTCTAACAAATGTTAATTTTGTGTCGTGTTAACGTATTTTGTTCAAATTACTACACATTCAACTACGTATACCAATGTCTACTCTCTGCGGGCAATCCACTTATATATCACAATAATCAACACAATCCCAAGAGCGTTTTCTGCATAAGATGAATATAAGTATTAGATTAAATTACAAAACATACCAAAAACATATATCACCACAAAAACAAACCAAAAGAAGATCTTATGAAATATATAAACATTTATCCATATTTGTATTCAGTTTCATTAAAATCACACTTTAATTCAAAAAGCAAAAGAAGTCTCCGTTTCTCTTATTTATGGAAGATCCAAAACGCATCACCCAACACAACCTTCAGGCAAAAAAATTTACCTTTTGCCCATTTATTAACCCCAACCTTCAGGCAAAGACAAAGACCACTTATTTCTATCCCTCCCATGAGGCCTCTGGGAGAGTCACCCGTTGTTTATTGGTCATCTGCGTCTCATTCTGACCACCATCCTCGCCTGAAATTTCCTCTAATGATCGCCCTTTTGTCTCCGTCACTAAGAACGTACAACAGAACCCTAGCATGTTTGTGAATGCCAAAAATATCATCGTATGCTTTATTTTTTTAATATCGCCATCCAATGTGTAGCTTTGCACGACAAACGCCCCAATCATCGCGCCAGCCTTCCCAGAAGCGGCGCTCAATGCATGGCACGTGGATCTCAAACGAGTGGGAAAAAGCTCAGCTGGAAGAACAAATGTTGTGCTGTTTGGACCAAAATTTGCAAAGAAGAATGTCAATCCATACAAAGCTGCAAAAATCCATTTGTGCTCTTCATTTTTAAGGTAATCATATTTGATACCCATAATAAGCATGAAGACGGACATCATGAAGAACCCGATTAGTTGAATGTAAAATCGACCCATGCTTTCGATGAAATAGACTGTGAACCAATAGCCAGGGAATGTGCCAAGCAAGGCAACCACAAACATTGCTCTTGATGTCTCGAACATTTCTCTGAGAGCACTCACATTAACATCTTTGTTAGTGAGGCCCATAGTTGGAAATATGTCCTTTTGAGTGAGGTTTTGGCTATAGAAAGCTATGTCTAACAAGAACCATGTACTCATGGTACCTATTAGGTGAAGTCCATGGCGTTGAAAGAACTCTCTTGAGATTAATGGGTAGTTGTTGGAAGCTTTGAACTGTGATAACTTGTCATGATCTTCTTGAATTTCGATATCAAGAACACGACCCATGTCAATTGCGGCTTTTTTGGCATTCCCTTCTATAATTGCTGTGTAACGTCCTGTTTCAGGCATCTTCATCCTCCAATAATAAGTCAAAAGTGCTGGAAGTGCTCCTAGCATTAACACGATTCGCCACACATAATCTGCTTCTGGTNCGCGGCTTGTCTGGCATTCCCTTCTATAATTGCTGTGTAACGTCCTGTTTCAGGCATCTTCATCCTCCAATAATAAGTCAAAAGTGCTGGAAGTGCTCCGAGCATTAACACGATTCGCCACACATAATCTGCTTCTGGTTCTGTAGAAAGAACATGATTCGTTTGGAAGTTTGGTCCTTCATAGTTGCTAAGGAAGATACTAGAAAGTGCCATAGACACTAGCCCGGCAAAGATGATACCAACACCTTGCATGGCAAACACTGCAGCGATGAACGCCCCACGTGTTTTCTTGTTAGCATATTCAGACATGATCGTTGCCGAGAGCGGATAATCTCCCCCAATGCCAAATCCGAGCCAGAACCTAAAGAAGCAAAGTGTGGTTATCACAGATTTAGCACTGTAGCCAAAAGAAAGGCCAGAGCAAATGGCACAAATGACCATAAGTATTAAAGTGACACCATAAACTTTTTTCCGTCCTAACTTGTCGCCGAGCCAACCGAAGACTAGTTGACCGGTTATTGTACCAACAAGGGCAACACCGACAACAAAATTGTTAATTGTATGAGGAAGCTTGCCAGGCTTATTTGTTGCTGGATTGTAATAATAAAGGCGACCCAAGAGTTTGGAGACAGTGGAAATACAGAAGAGATCGTAAGCATCAGTGAAGAAGCCCATCCCGGCAATCACAATGGCCGTGATATGGTACCATTGGGTTCGTGCAGTGTCAAGAGCATTAAGCACAGCAATGTTGCCTGAAGCCATTTTTGTTGATGGGCTTGATTGATGAACTCATCTATGGTGTTCAAGATTATATACAGTAGGTTGTACTAAAGTAATTGCCACAAATTTTCATATTTTAATGGTCGTTTAAAGCTAGGTTTATGGCTAACAAGAAGATGTTGATAGAAAGCTATATGTATAGGATATTCTCATGCCTTAGTAACACTCCAGGATATGCCTTGTGGGTTGTCAAGAAACTTCTACGACAATGACTGTAAGCTTTGTAGCCTTGAAAGCATGTCATGACTGTTTGGCCTGATGATTCAAGACCTACTTCGCAAACTAAATACAAAAATGACAAAAGTTAACTGGCTTGAGTTTTAACCTTTGCAGTGTTTGGCCTGATGATTCAAGACCTACTTCGCAAACTAAATACAAAATGACAAAGTTAACTGGTTTGAGTTTTAACCTTTGCAGTGTTAGGTGATAAATGTATAGACCTACTAGATGTGTTAAGTAAATAGATCGACATGAACATAGTTAAATACGACACAAATTTGACTAAACACGAACTATATATGATAATATTAACGTGACAGGAATCCAACTATAATTTATGGTTTGTACAAATTTTAGCACAACATAATTTATACATTTATAAATAGGACCCACAAGACAAAAATGAATCCACAATCTGCTTGTTGCATGTGATGTAGTTGTTTTCATATACAATCAAATCCAACAAGTAGAACGGCGACAAACATGAATAGATCTAATTCTATAAACAACTAACAGACGAATTCCACACTCATTGAAAATTTCACTGCATAAAATACAAAATCCCTTTGTTCATTCCAAAGTTATGTATATAAATCCAAAAAATCCCAAAAAAAAAAATACAATAGAAGACAAAAGAAAGTCCCCATCAAACCAGCCCTCAATATTTAAATATGAGGATTTGAATTCTATTTGATCCGATGGATTTCATATTGTATAATATATATCCAAAATCCGAGTAAGAATCAAGATTTCGACCCAACCCAAATAATTCAATGAGTTCAATTTTAGCAAGATATGAGTTCCCCTGCAATTTTATCACAAATCACTTAATTTCATTGCATATTTATATGTTATTTTACTATTATTAGTATATCAAAATCTAAATCCGTAAAAATGATATGAGAATTTCAGACAATCAATCAAATATAGTAATCCATAATTGTTTATTCTAGTCGGATTTTTTCAATCAATCCACTGCCAAGCATATTTTATTACAAAAATTCTATAATGAAGAAGATGATTGTAATATGCTTCAAATCATGTTATTGAGTCATTTTTCCCTAAGACAATATTCGCCCCCAGCACTTTTGGTAAATCAATGTATACCAGGTTGCATCGAATTTACCTACATAATACAATGAAGTGCATAATCAAATCCAATATTTCATTGCATAATACACAAATGAAGTCAAACCCAAATATCTACAGATTTCTCTAGTTTGCAAAGAGACTTGAATTTCTTTTTGTAGAAAACATATTTCAGCAAATAGGAAACGGAAATAATGATGAGTAGATAGAGTTCAAGCTTTAGGGAGAGAGATATTATAGGAAATTGAAAGTAATCTTGAATGATAGAATTTTGGCCAATTTAGAGGCCTTTTGGTGTCTGTTTAGATAGACGTTGACCATGTATTGTGCCTGTTCAAGAGTAAAAAGACATGTTTGTAAATTAATAGACATGTAAATATTTGAATTACGACCGTTACTAACAATCATATTTTAATAGACATTTTTAGATTTAAATATATCCATTCGATCGTCCGTTTTAGCGATCTACAATCCATATCCAGCCATCATAATTTGATCATGGATCACAATCAAATGATGAGACAGGAAATCCTCCATACGATCGTATGTATTTGTGACATCAACCGTCCGATAAAAAATAATCAAATAATTAATAGTCATGATCTGATCACTCCTAGTTACGACCGTATGAAATCCTCGTTACGATACTTATGTGCCAAGTGCTAAGTGCAATTCTAAAGTGCCACAATGCGCCTCTAGCTGGAATATGATCACTCCTGTTGCTCATGACTTTCCAACGTGGGAGGCGTTTCACAACTTTCTATAAAAGTTATCATTACTCCATTGAAAGCCCTACTAAAATACATACAGACTAAGTTATCATTTAAAAAAAATTTAGAATAATTCCCCACCATTTTCAAAATAAGTGAAAAATAACATTTAGCTAAGCAAGGAAAACTTATGCATAAACAAAGGTGTTTTGCGGACATAAACCTCCACTTACTGATAAAATGTCAAAGTTTACCAGGATGGCATGGTAGGCAAACTTTGAACCAGCGATCCTATTTGGCTAACCAAACGAGCTTCACACACAAATTTAATTCTCTTCAAGTATTCCAAAAAGCCAACACGGGAACTAGCCTAGTATCTATATCATTAGAAGAATTAGGGTTTTTTAAGACAAGGTTTTTGTTGCGTTGATGAAAGAATTGATTTTCCTTTTTCTTCTTCTTGATTCACCTGTAGGTAATATATATACAATATTACAAACTAAAGTCTGGCTATAGTTATGCGTACAAGCAATAAATATGGCTATAATATGGCAATTATACCATTGACCAAAACAGAATATACATATTCTAAAAATAGAATATTAGATATTCTAGTATAATCTTAATACCCCCCTCAAGTTGGAGCATGGAGATCACAAATGCCCAACTTGCCAAGTAGGTACAGAAACTTGCGCTTGCCAAGAGCCTTGGTGAAGATGTCGGCAAGCTGATCATCAGTAGACACATGATACGTAGAAATAATACCGTCACGAATGGCATCACGCACATAATGACAATCAACTTCAATATGTTTGGTACGCTCATGGAAGACAGGATTTTGAGCAATGTAGAGTGCCGACTGACTATCACAGTATAAGCGCATGGCTGGCGAATGTGTGACACCCAAACTCACAAGCAAAGCTTTGAGCCATTTCAATTCTGAAGTGACGACAGCCATGGAACAATACTCGGCTTCAGCAGAAGACCGGGACACCGTATGTTGTTTCTTGGTCTTCCAAGAAATCGGAGAAGTTCCAAGAAACACTATCCAACCAGTAAGAGACCGTCTAGTCAAAGGACACGTAGCCCAATCTGAATCGCACCAACCTGTCAGAGATAACTCACAATCAGTGCGAAGAAGAATGCCATGACCCGGACACCTTTTTAAGTAGCGAACCGTACGAAGCGCCGCATCCCAATGATCCTGACGAGGGTGTTGCATAAACTGAGCCAAGATATGAACTGCATAAACCAAGTCAGGACGGGTGGAGGTTAAGTAAATGAGACGACCCACAAGTCGTCTATACCTTTCAGGATCGGCGAGCAAAGGGCCTTTGGCGAGAGCCAATGTGTGATTTTGCTCCATGGGAAAGCCAACGGGACGAGACCCCAATAAGCCAGTTTCAGCAATAATATCAAGAGTGTATTTTCGTTGACACAAGAAGATGCCTTCGGAATTACAAGCAACCTCAATACCAAGAAAATACTTCAAGGCANGGACCCCAATAATATCAAGAGTGTATTTTTGTTGACACAAGAAGATGTCTTCGAAATTACGAGCAACCTCAATACCAAGAAAATACTTCAAGACACCCAAATCTTTCATATGAAAACACTCGTGCAAATAGGCCTTGAAATGGTCAACAGCGGAAGCATCATTACCAGAAATAATGAGATCATCAACATATACAAGGACATTAAGTTGTATCGATCCCTGATGTAGAGTAAACAGAGAATAATCTGAATAAGACTGAAGGAAACCATAAGTCTTCAAAGAAGCAGCTAACTTAGCATACCAGCACCGTGGAGCCTGTCGTAGACCATACAAAGACTTCTTGAGACGACACACTAAACCAGGAGTGCGAACTTTGAAACCAGGAGGAAGTTTCATGTAAACTTCTTCATCAAGATCACCATGTAGAAACGCATTATGAACATCCATCTGATGCAAAACTCAATTCTTGACCGCTGCAACTACTAAGAAGGCACGAACAGTGACCATTTTCGCAACTGGAGCAAAAGTTTCATTATAATCAACCCCCTCAACTTGATGATTGCCAAAAATAACCAGACGAGCCTTAAGACGCTCTACTTGCCCATCCGCATGATATTTGATTTTGTATACCCATTTAGAACCAAGAGCCTTTTTATGAGGAGGTAAAACTGC
Organism: Ilex paraguariensis; assembly: GCA_963454935.2. Lineage (NCBI taxonomy): Eukaryota > Viridiplantae > Streptophyta > Magnoliopsida > Aquifoliales > Aquifoliaceae > Ilex > Ilex paraguariensis. The sequence goes on from CAUOFW020005059.1 coordinate 319,079, forward strand.
CATTTCCCAGGTGCCATTAGCTTCTAAAGCAGCAATTTCTTTCTGCATAGCCTCGCGCCAACCTTCATCTTGCATAGCTTCTTTAAAAGAACGAGGCTCAATACCTTCAGTGATCGCTGCAAGAAAAACACGGTGTCGTGGAGAAAACTTATTACAATTCACATAATGTGCTATATGATAAAGAGTACCTGAGGAGCTAGTAGAAGACGATGAACACTCAGATGGACTCAAAGATTGTACAGTGTGGGTAACAAAGTTACGAAGAAGAACGGAAGGACGCTTATCCCGCAACCCGCGCCCTAAGTCATCGGTGGAGGCAGGAGGAGACAGAAGTGCAGGGGGCACATGAGGCAATGTGGGATTTAGCGCAATGTCAGTCCCAATCGCAGGGGCTGCATGATCATCAACCAAAGCAGACTCCAAGTCTTCCAAAAAATCAACATCAATCCCCACATTAGAATCCGGTGGCGACGAGGAATAAGCATGCACTTGAGAAGTAGAAACAGTCTCGTAAGGAAATTCATTTTCATGAAACTTTACATCTCTGGAAACAAAGATGTCACCTGTCTGAAGGTCATATAACTTCCACCCTTTCTTCCCATGTGGATAACCAATAAAAACACACTTCCTACTTCGAGGAGCAAATTTATTACCTTTGGCCTTTTGATTGTGGGCAAAAGCTAAACAACCAAATACCTTAAGTTCATCAAACTCAGGTGCCTGGCCAAAGAGAATTTCAAAGGGAGTTTTATTGTGGAGTAAACCAGAAGGAGTTCTGTTAATGAGATACACTGCACCAAGCACACATTCTCCCCAAAAAGTAATAGGAAGATTGCCTTGAAACATCAAAGCACGACCCACATTAAGAATATGTTGATGTTTTCGTTCCACACGACCATTTTGTTGAGGAGTCCCAACACAAGAGGTTTGAAAAATAATGCCATGTGTATCAAAATAATCCAACATACATTTAAACTCCGTACCATTATCACTCCGTACTAATTTGACATGTGTTTCAAACTGGCGGGCAATCATAGCGAAGAATGAACAAAAAACTTGATAAACTTGTGTTTTTGAACGCAATAAATAAACCCATACAGCTCTTGAAAAATCATCCACCAAAGTCAAAAAATAATGTGCTCCACACGAAGAGGGTATCTTATTTGAGCCCCATAAATCACAATGAATAAGTTCAAAGATTTGACTAGCTTTACTATCACTAACAGGAAAACTATCACGTTTTTGCTTTGCTTGAGGACAAACTTCACATGCTTTATTCAATTTCTTTCTAGAAGTACTGGAAGAAATAGCCGGAACTAACTTGACGACTCTATCTGACGGATGCCCCAGACGACGATGCCATAACTCAAAATCTGAAATCTCTAGAACCATTACCGCACACACTGTAGAAATCCGCTGAAAATAATAGAGTCCATCTTTACGTTCACCGGCTCCAATCAGACTCCCCAAGCGTAGGTCCTGTATAGCACATAATGAATCAGTGAATTGTAAAAGACATTTAGAATCATCAATTAATTGTGACACCGAGATTAAGTTGCAATGTAACTGTGGTACAAATAAAACATGTTCAAGTATCAACCCATCAGTCACCAAAACGCGGCCAGCCTTAGTAGCAATGGCATGTGCGCCGTTAGGTAACCCAACTGAACATTGCGAAATATGATGAGTGTCTGTCAAACATGATTCAGTGCCAGTAACATGGTGAGAAGCACCAGTATCAATAATCCAGGAAAAAGAAGAGAACTCACCCATCATCTGATCATGCTGGCGATTATTTATCATATTCAATAAAATTTGAACCTGCTCCGGTTTTAAGTCAGGCAAAGAAATGCCAGAGGACCCATGAGATGAGGCCATTGAATCGGTCCCCCCACCAGCCACAGCATTGGCAGCCACGACCGTGGCGGCCACGGCTTTGGGCCGACCACGAGGAGCAGTCAGAGGAGCCGCAGGAGGTGGTTGTGCATTGGGTCTTGCACTGCCTTGGACTCCACGGTTCCGATCTTCCCACCAATCCAGATATCCTTACGTTTTGAAACAAGTATTGTCATCATGACCCGATCGCTTACAAACAAAACAATACAATTTTGATTTATCGGGACGGGTAAAACGAGACTTGGGTCGTGCAGTTTGTAGAGCAAACACATGGATTTCCTCCCTGTCCGCTCTATCTCAAGCAATACCCCGAGACTTTTCTTCCTGAAGACATGTTTGATACACACAATCGAGATCAGGTAAATGAGAAGTGGACAACAAATTAGAATGTACCGTTGCATATAACTCATCTTTAATGCCAATGAGAAATTGATGGAGTTTCTCTTCCTCCCGATCCGTAACTAATCGACCAGCAACATCACAAGTACAATTACCACAGGCACACACATGGAGAGGCTTGAGACGATCCAATTCATCATACAATCCCATCAAATGGGTATAATAATCATCAATAGACATATTCGAAGTTTGCTTACAGTTGGTAATATCGGCCCTCAATTGTTGAAGACGAGGACCATTGGCCACGCAAAATCGCTTCTCAAGATAATCCCAAAGTCGTTTGGCTTCATCATGAAAAGTAATGGAGGCCGCCAATTTTGGATCAAGAGTCCGCGTGATCCATGAGACAAGCATAGAATTGACAGTGTCCCAATCGAGTTGTTTCTTCTTCTCCGTCGGTTTGGTGAATGTCCCATCAACAAACACAAACTTTCGGCGAGCTTTCAAAGGCAACTTAATTGCACGTGCCCATGCAATATAATTGTCATTAGAGAGGATCACGTGGGTGATCATATTCCCGGGTTGATCTCCAGACCCAAGATAATAGGGAGAGTGGGGATCTATTTTCCCATCGTCGGCCATAATGAGAAGAATCTGAGAGAAAGGCTGATTATGATGGCTGAAGAAATCGTGGAAAAAAAATGGGTAAGGGCTTGCTAGGCTGCTAGGGCTCTGATACCATGAAAGAATTGGTTTTCCTTTTTCTTCTTGATTCACCCGTAGGTAATATATATACAATATTACAAACTAAAGTCTGGCTACAGTTATGCGTACAAGCTATAAATATGGCTATAATATGGCAATTATACCATTGACCAAAACAAAATATACATATTCTAAAAATAGAAGATTAGATATTCTAGTATAATCTTAATAGTTGATGTTCACCATCACAAAAAAAAAAAAAGGTGTTTTGGAGGGGAAAAAATTTGTGATGATATTGTTGTTATAAAAGGTTTATTTTTTGCCACAAATACAATTTGAAATAGGTTGTTGCCGCCACAAAGATTTTTTGAAACTCCATTTATTACGACAAAGTGTTGTGACGGCATACCTCGTCATAATAAGTAAAGTCTCAAAAAGTCTTTGTAGCGGCAACGGCCGTCTCAAATAGTATTTGCGGTAGCTACTTGTCACTTTTGTATATAAACGAATCACTTCTTCTCAAAATATAACAATGGTCTTCCCAAGCGTAAGAAAAATATTGCAATATAGCAACTTGAATAAATCCAAGGTCGCCTCCTCAAAGAACCAATGGAATTCGAATAGTGATATGTGTGTAAATAAAAATATGAATCTTGTGATTTGTGGAAGAGATGGAAAATGAGAATTAATGCATTGTAGTCAATAGAAAAATAATCCGTCAATCCTCATGAATCAACTCACTATAATCAAATATTTCGACTCTCTATTTTTACTCATTCGGAGTTGTATTCAAACACACTCGAACAGATGATATTTTTTAAAAAATAAAATCACTCACTATTGTAGCTTTAAAGATCGAAATAAAAACTAGCATGATCAACATTTAGATTGTATAAATGAGTTCCAAGCATTACTCGTGTCAGATGGATCGTCGACGAGAAATCAAAGTATTCATTTAACAACTAATATTCAAAATCAGTTTTTCCTTCCTACAAAACATTTGCTTGATTACAACCCATTAGTGAGTCATCACACTTGATTATGGATGAGAATGATCCATTGGATCGTGCCGAAATTTAGTCGAAAACAAAACTCATTACTCCGAATTCTGTAATAGATAACATGGTAATCATATGAAAAAGAAAGACTAAATTAAAGAGATTTCTCACACAATAAGTACTTTACAATTTATAAGTGCAAATATCACAAGAACAAAATTTTGAATTACCCACAAGAATTTTCTTCTCTAAAACCCGGCATAGCTTTGAAAATGGAAAGTTACAAAACCTCTGCTCCATATTCTAAGTGAAAAACTTAATGAAGGAGAGGAAAAGAGAGAGAGGACCCCTCTTCTAAAATTACATCTCCATATAAGTTCCCCTATTCCCCTCTTGTCATTCGTCATGGCATGTGGCCCGAGTGATGGATGCATTGTCGAAGAAGCTTCGTTCGCCCGGATTGATCAATGGAAAACCTTACTTGAAGCTTGGGAGGTGAGATCAACCAACGAGAATGCTCGCCTAGAAGTTCGGAGCCGCCCCTCATGAGTGTTTAGCTAACCCCCTTTGACGAATGAAATTGCAAGAAAGTTTCTGTGTAAACCGACTTAGCATCAACCTGTTGGAATGCTTCAATGAACTGGTTCAACAACTCTTAGCACTTTGCTTTAGCTTTAGCTTTTCCTAATCAACCAGTTGAAATGTCATGACCAACCGGTAGATATACTCCTAGTATTTTTTATCTTTTGTCAAATGCCTAATTAACCGGTTGAAATGTGATAACGAAACCGGTTGAAGTACTCTCAGCATCTTCATTTCTCCTGATCAACCGGTTGAAGTTTGGTGATCAAACTCCGGTTGAAGTACCTTTCATGTATTGCTCCTCCTTGTTTCCTTCTTCATTCCATAGCATTAACATAACTCTTTATCACCTGTTTCACACCTACAAACACAAACGTGCTTTCAATCAATAATCAAACCAAAATTGGAGAGATATTATTAATTAAACGCATAAAATGAATTGTCTACTAAATGAAATATGCAATATTAAGTGTTAAACGCACCCCCAACATAAGTGTTGCTTGTCCTTAGCAAACCAAAAATAAGAGATGTGTTTAACAGCAATCACACAACAAACTAAACATAACAAGAAATTTAAAAACACAAAACAAACCAAAGGATTCCAATATATATATATGCTATCATGTATAAAAAGTCAAAATACAATAACCTTAGGATAATAACTAAAAGTTTACTAACCTAAGCTTTTACAAAACCCAACTAGACTACTACCTAGGAACACATTCCTACTAACAACTAAACAGACTAATCAAAAGCCTCCCCCTTTGACTCATACTCTCCCTCCTCCTTAGAATCACTATTGCCTAACTTATGCTCATCTCCTCGAGGCTCAGTCACAAAAGTAGGAGATGGCACATCTGTAGATGCAGGTGGCACTGAACTATTAGGCTGGGAGGTAGGTGTTGGTGGTGAAACCTCTAGATACATCACACCAGGCAACAGGGCCTCAAACATCATCCTCTAAACTATAGCTGAGAACTCCAAGTCTTTCAGAATCCGTGACTGTGTCTCCAGTATATCCATCTATCTGCCCTCCATACCCTCCATTATCTTCTCCAACCTATTAATCCTCTGTGGTAGCGTGACTTTTGAAGTGGTTGGAACAGTGGTAGATGAAAGAGTTGTAGTGCAGGAGTGGATGTCAGTCTATCTGTACCAACTCGTAACATTGTTTCACTTTTTCTCTCTGACCAACTACTAATAAGTCCCTTCTCCAAAGGAGTCAAATGATCTTCGTGTGTCTTCTTCACTCCGATCTAGATACAAAATTGTTTAATCATCCTCCCAAATGGCATATTCCCCCTAGGCTTAGTCTCCAATATGTAGTCTCTGATCACTCGCCACATAAACAATGACATGTCTATCTATGACCCTTGCATGACCTTGTACAACAAGATAATCTTCCCCATAGACAAATTCTTAACGGACTCCTTACGAATAATATTATAATGCAAAATTTTACTCATAGTCCGATAATTGGCAGTCAACTTGCCTACAATGAACTGTCCATCAAACTAAGCTGGGTATTTGTACATCGCTATCACATACTCAGCTAACAAATTTGCAACAAACTTAGGGTATGGGTACTTAATCTCCTCTACTGGCCTCTGATAACCCAAATACTCAACTATTTGTATTGAGTGTAACCTGTATAATCTAGCCTCTCATCGTCGTCCTTAGGATCTAAAGATCTCCATCCACCTATCTCAAGCCACTATAAAACTCTTTACACAAATATACCCATCAACCTTCTAAAATAATAACTCTAAACTGAATTGCACAATCCTACAAACTAGTACCAAGCCCTCTGCCTCTTCCAAAACTCAGACTCCGGCGATACCTTGAGATGTTGCTCCCTCACAGTCGTCTTTCCCTTGCCTTTCTCACTCCTCATGGCCTGCCTAGATGCTGGCATAGAAGTCCCTCAAGTGTTGTCCATGCCTATCAAATAGATACCCATAGCACAAATGAAAATAATAATGGCCCAAGGTCCCTAGAAACGAACCATCTGCAATGAAACCTACAACTTTCCTAGATACCATGCCTAAACCTAGGGTTTGAGTGAGTAAGTGAAATGAAATGAATAGAGAAGATGAGAGATAGATTTGGTGAGGAAGGGTGTGGGGGAGTATTTTTGGAAGTTATAGAGGAGAAAGAGAGAGTGGGGGAGTGTTTTGAAATGAGAGAATGAAGAAACCGTTGGTCTCCCCCCTTTAAACACTAAAAATGTCATTTTTGACCTTCAACCGGTTGATCGACTACTTCAAAAGGTTGAAGTCAACTTTTCCTCTAATCAATTGGTTGAAGTTTCATAATCAACTAGTTGGTTGTGTTTTCCTTCATTTTTTTTATTTTTTTATTTTTTTTAACTAATCCTAAAACTTCCTAACACTTATTTACATACCTAAGACGCACCATTACCTAATTACACATAATTTAATAATTAAACACACAGAACATGTACTAATTACGCATTACCTAGAGTTTAAGATGCATGTCAATTAAAGATACTAAATGAAAACTAAAGCCACTTTCGTAGGTACACGATTGCATTTAGCAAATGCAACAAGCCTTTAAACTCTTAGGTCACCCCTAGTAGACGAGTTGTGTCTCTTGAAAGTTTTCAATAGAGGTACCTACAAACTTCCCCTTTATTGTAAATCATGAACTTAGAACATATTATAATCTTCTAAACAACAATGAGATACACTAATCATTCTCCCATCCTTTTAAGACATTTACACATTACTACACCACATATTTAAATGCTATGAAAAAGTATTCACGTACACATTTCCATAAGAGACTTGTGTGTGTGTGTGGAATGATGATGCAATTTAAGAAATTTTTTAGGTAAAACCCACATCTACATTAGTTATCCAAAATTAGCTTTAATACAAATCTCACCAACGATTTTCTCTCAAAACATACAACACTCTGATTATACTGATGTGTCACTCATTGCCTATATATGAGATAAATCCTTGTAATTCAAAGCAAAGCATAGCTCACATATAATCTAGAAATAAGGTACAATTATGCAAATGAAACGACATTGGCAAAATCTCATAAAAGGAAGGATAGGCAAATGAAAGTAATCCAACTAACCTATCTCTAACTTGATTTAGAACATACATTTGCCATAATTTCTGAGATAAAAAAGACTTTAACTAGTTGTAACGTGGCCTATATTAAAAATTAAGCTAAAGAAATGAAGTGATATAGGAATTCAAAAAGAAGTTATCTCGAGAATATAACTTTATTAACCACATTTCCTCTTTTGAAATCAATTGCCTCGCTATCTTCATTTCTCTTTCTTTCCCCTTTTCATTTTATCACTTTTTCTTCTCTTTTTGTTGTCTTTTCACCTTTTTTCTTTCTTAATTTTTTTGTTGTGCTTTCCATGAATGTCAACAATATGCTCAAAATTCATCATCCCACTTTTTTCCATTCTTGCTTTCTTTTGTTTCCCTTTTTTTTTCAACCACAGTCCCCTTTTTTTCATGTGGCACTCTTCATCCCGAGATAACCAAGATAGGATAACATATTTTATACATGACTTGGTTAAACATGTGGCTAAAGAAATGAAATTTACATTCAAGCTCAAACATGTGGCTAAGATCATTTCTCAAAAATACAGGGCAAGGTACTCCTTTGCATTGAGATAACATCAACTAACTACCCCATTTACACTAACCAAAACAAATATAATGAGATTATTGAAAGATATTGAAATTAAAATAAAAATATTATTTTTGAGTAAATGTGATTCAACCCTCCAATAAAGAATAGCACAAAAGCTCATAAGGGTAATGCATTCATCTCTACTATGTATGTCAAGTATCTTAAGATGTGAATCCTGTTCAATAAATTGCAAAAAATAGCATTCTCATAGTGCACATAGGATTGTGTTTCTCATGAAAACATGTACATGATACTTAAGCATAGAATAAACTCATTTAATGTGTTAGTATGGAAATAACTCAAGATTCAAGTCAAATAATCAATCAATCTCATGCTAAATAAAATAAAATAATATAATACAAATAAGATGTTTAGTCTTCTTTTTCTTATCTTCTTCAATTTTTTTTCAAAAAAATTAATTTTTCATCATTTTTCACAAACAACATGATGATGTACATAACAACTGTGTGCCCTTATCCCCCAACTTAAATCATACATTGTCCTCATTGTAGAACAGTCATGCAATGAGAAAATGAATATACTAAGGGTAAGAAAACACCTAGCACTACTGCATCTATAAAAAAAAACCACCATCTGCAAAACAACACAAGATATACAAAAAGAAGTAAGTCTAAGAAAATAAGCTATATACAAAAGAAAGAAAGTGAAAATTACTAATTGTACACTACTATCATCGAAAGTAATCACTCAGTATTAAGATCCTGATACACAAGATGAACCAAATCTTCCACAACCTCCTCCTTTGAAAAACCTTCCAATAATGGCTTAAGCTACTGTCCATTAACTTTAAAATTCTAACCATTCTTAAGATTTTGAATTTTCACTGCCCCATTAGAATAAACAACACAGACTATATAGAGGCCAATACATTGTGACCGTAACTTTCCTAGAAAAATGTAAAGATGGAAATTGTATAACAGTACTTTCTGTCCTAGGTCAAAGGTCTTTCTCACTATTGATTTATCATGAAATATTTTGACAATTCAATTGTAATTTTTTGTGCTCACCAGCTAAACCCAAATAATAATTCAATGACTTGATGGACCAATATGCTAGGTGTTCAATCTTAGCTGGGAAATGACAAGCCTTGCCATAGACCAGTCTCTAGGGAGACATACCTAGGTAAGTTTTGTATGTTGTACAGTTGGCCCATAAAACAGCAGTCAATCGAATTGACAAATACTTATGATTAGGGTTCACCTTCTTTTCTAATATATGTTTAATTTCCTTATTAGTCAATTCAGCTTGGTCATTTATCTGTGAGTGATATGTAGTGGACACTCTATGTGTGATACCATATTTATGCACTAAAATCCTGAATGGTCTAGTATAGAAATGTAAGCCACCATCACTAATAATCACCTTAGGCATACCAAATCTGGACAAAATATTTTCCTTTAGAAATTTGATAACAACTTTATGGTCATTTTTCCTAGTTGATATAGCCTCTACTCACTTAAACACATAATCAACGGCCAGTAAAATATAGAGATTATCAAAAGATGATAGGAAATGCCCCATGAAATTGATACCCCAACAATCAAAGATCTCGATCACCAAAATGGGAGTAAGGGGCATCATATTCCTTCAAGTCACTCCACCCAACCGTTAACATTCATCGCAGATCTTACAGAATTGAAAACAATCTTTGAACAGGTTAGGCCAATAGAAACCGCACTACAAGATCTTTACAGTAGCCTTCTTTAAGGAAAAGTGGCCTCCATATGCTTCTGAATGACAAAAAGATATAAGATCCTATTGCTCGCCATCAGTTGTGCATCTTTTCATAACCTGGTCAACACAGTATTTAAACGAATAAGGGTCATCAAAGAAAAAAAATTCACTTCCACCAAAAATTTTCTTTTATCTTCTAGGCTCTAGTGAGATGGTATTTGTCATGTAACAAGAAAATTGACAATGTCAACATATCAAGGACCAGATGCAGTAATAGAAAATAAATATTCATTGAAAAAAGTATCCTGAATTGGCAAATGCTCCTGCGTGTTCTGAAACACAAGCCAAGATAAATGATCTGATACCACTTTCTCAACTTCTTTCTTATCTTTAATGGTCATATGAAATTCTTGTAGGAGGAGGATCCACCTAATGAGTCTCGGTTTTGCATCATGCTTAGATAACAAATACTTTAAAGTAGAATAATCAGTATAGACAAAAATGGGTGAACCAATGATATAAGATCTAAATTTATTAAGTGCAAAGACAACAAGTAGCAATTATTTTTCTATGGTATTGTAATTCATTTGTGCCTCATTTAGGATTTTGTTAGCATAGTAAATAACATGAAGTTTATTGTCTTGTCTTTGGCCTAATACAATTCCCACTGTATAGTCATTTGCATCACACATAAGTTCAAATTCGAGGTCCAAATTATGTGGTTGCATGATTGGAGGCAAAATCAACATGTTTTAAAGTTTTTAAAAAGCAGTCTCACAGTCAAGTGACCACACAAATTGAAAATCTTTTGCCAAAAGATTACATAAAGGGCACGATGTAGCATTGAAATCCTTTATGAATCATCTATAGAATCCGACATGACCGAGAAATGAATGCATATCCTTTATTATTTTTGGGGTAGACAAATTTGAAATTAACTCAACCTTTACTTTTTCGACCATGATCCCCTTTTCAAAAACAATATAACCCAAAACTATTCCTTCAGTTACCATAAAATGACATTTTTCTCAATTAAGTACCATAGTCTTCTCTTCACACCTCACAAATGCCTTTTCCAAATTCTCCAAATAATCTTCAAATGAATCTCCAAATATTAAAAAATCATCCATAAATACCTCCACAATCTTTTCCACCATATCACTAAAAATCTCCACCATGCACCTTTGGAATGTTCTAGGGGCATTGTACAACTCGAATGATATACGTCTATAAGCAAATGTTCTAAAAGGACAAGTGAAGGTGGGTTTTTTTTCCTAATCTTCCAAATCAATTTCAATTTGATTGTAACCTAAATATCCGTCCAATAAGTAGTAGAAAAAATGACCTACCACCTTTTCCAAAACTTGATCAATGAAGGGCAATGGGAAGCGATTTTTTCGGTTGCAGGAATTGAGTTTTCTATAATCAATGCACATTTTTCACCCTATTACCACCCGAGTTGGAACTAGCTCCTTGTTCTCATTGGCTATAACGGTAACCCCCAAATTCTTAGGCACCTGAATAGGACTCACCCACTTGCTATCTGTAATCAGACAAATAATTTCCACATCAAGCAGCTTTAGAATCTCAACTCGAACCATGTCCTTCATTATGGGATTCAATCTTCTCTGTTATTTTCAGGACGGTTTAGCTTCGTCTTCCATATATATTTGATGTGTACATATAAGAGGGTTGATCCCCTTAATGTCTACTATGATCCAGCCAAAAACTTTTCCTCTTGCTTTGGATTTAACGTTGAATTGATCACCACAAAATGTCTCACCACTTCCCAAAAATGCATACTTCAAGGTGTTTGGTAATGGCTTCAACGCTATTGTTGGTGGCTGAATAATGGATGGTACAGTACTTTTCTCAGTTGCTGGCAATTCCTTGAACTTAGGCAACCACTTGCCTATCTCATAAACAATTTCATTTTTCATCTTCTCCAAGAACTCCATATCCTCAAAATTCTCCTCTTCCACGTGCTTAACATGTTGTTCTATGATAGTGTCAATCATATTCATTTTATGTATCTCACCATCATCACCTAGCCGCTTACGAATGTTGAAAACATTTAGCTCTAATGTCATGTTCCCAAATACCAGTTTCATTACATCATTCCTGTAATTGAAAATAGATTTAGAAGTTGCAAGAAAATGTCTACCCACAATGATAGAAATTTGCACAGAAAGGCAAGCAACAAGTTGTGTATCAAGAATAATGAAATCAACAGGAAAATAAAATTTATCCACTTGGACTAAAACATCCTCCACAACCCCTCTCGACATTTTAACACTACAGTCTTCCAGTTGGAGAGTAATCGGTGTTGGCTTTAACTCTCCCAAGCCTAGTTGTTAATATACCGAGAATAATAGTAGATTAACACTTGCTCCTAAGTCCAGTAGTGCAGACTCCACCCAGAGATCTTCAATTATAATAGGAATTGTAGGGCATCTTGGATCCTTGAACTTTGGTAGAGTGTTCGTCTGTAGGATTGAATTTACCTACTTTACTAGGAAGGCCTTTTTCTATACATTTATTTTTCTTTTCACAGTACAAAGGTCCTTCAAAAATTTAGCATAAGTAGGCACATGTTTGATAGCATCAAACAATGGAATATTGATCTTTACCTACTTAAAAACATTAAAAATTTTAGAATTAGGAATCTTTGCAGGTGTTTTCAAACAATGAGGATATGGGACAGGGGTAGAACATTTACTAACATTAGAATTAACAATCTTTGGCTCATCAAGGTTATCACGTTCTTTTGGTCCATCCTCAGTCTCTTTTTCTATATGTTTTGAGAGTATTGGTAGAATGGCCTTATTAATCTCTTTTCCACTTCTTCTCAAAAATGTTGATAGTCTTGATTTCTTCCACATTCTCTTGATTGGCATTAGATGTCACAATACTATATGGGCCCTTTCGTTTCTCCTATGACTGTGCTGAAAATTTTCATTTTTCTTATTGTAAAACACCCAAATAATTTGTCAACTTAATGATTTAAGTTCTAATGTCTCCAAAGGCTTGTGTATTTTAATTATTGATTACAGTTTGGCTTTGTATGAACTGATGCATTGTGTCTTCTAACCTTCTTCTGTGAGGGGGTTGATATGTGGATGCATGTTGTTGTTGACCCTGCGGGCCAAAACCTTGTTGTGGTCGGCTTTGAGAAAACCCTTGTGGTGCATGATTGGGATAATAAGAACTTGCAGACGTACCTTGACTAGAAAAATTTTGATTATGTTGGATAAAAAGGATATATGGTGTAAATGCATGAGATGTAGAAGTGTTGTCATTTCTCCAACTAAAATTAGGATGATTCTACCATCCAGGATTATGTGTTCAAACATGGAAAAGATGACTACTTAGATTGGTTAAATACGTTGACTTGCTCATCCAACACTTCTTTAAAATCTAGTATGGTGAGGCATTCTTGAGTAGAATGCTCTCTTGCATCACAAATAGTGTATGGCTCATCAATCTTAGGTATAGAATTCACCTCATTGACCCTTTTTACTTCTAGATCTTCCAATTTCTGAGATAATTTAGCAATTTTTGCATAAAGCTCATTTTGTTCTCTTTACACATATTTGCCCCCTCCAGTCAGTTGAGATACATGAGATGACTTAGATCTCTTGGCAGGGTTAGAAATGTCCCAAGACTTGGCATTTTCTGCCAAAGTATCAAAATAATCTAATGTCTCTTCTGGGTCCTTATTCAAAAATTCATCGATGCATATAATATCAATGAACTGGCGATGTGTAGGGGTAATTCCTTCGTAGAAGAAACTAACCAGTTGTCAAGGCTCAAATCCATGATGTGGAACAGAGTTCAGCAAATCTTTAAATCTTTCCCAGCATTCATAAAATTGACCATGCATGTTCCTTTTTTGAAAAAATTTTAATCAATTTCTTCAAAGATGTTGTTTTGTGTACTAGAAAAAAATTTCAAAAACTCCTTTTGTATATCGAACCAAGACCCAATCGATAGAGGTTTCAAAGAATTAAAGCCAAGTCTTAGTCTTATCTTTCAAAGAAAATGGAAACAATTTCATTGTAGCCAATTCCTTGAGCATAATCTGATCAAGCAATGTTTCAACCACTTACTTAAATTCGCATTCTAGGTTTTACTATAAATGCATGAGCTTAAATAGGCAATATAATGCATGATGGTGAAACATTTCTTGGGGGCTAAAGATATTCCCTCATTGTTCGTATAGGATGAACCAATGGAAGAATATTTTGCCCCTCTCTTTGATTTTGTCCCTCATTCAAATTTATGTCATCCATATCTCTATATGGTTCTAGGTCTTGCCTAACAAGTCTATTAGTATTATCACGTGCTCACATATAGCCTATTGAAACAAAAATGCACATCTACAACAAACAAAACAAATATAGATATGTTCACAATGGAAAAACGTGTCTAAGTCAGTGATGAAAATCACAATACTTACCTGATTTCTGTTCGAATCACCTTTCAAATACACCATCGTTCCCCAACAACAGTGCCAAAAATGTTTGTCACTTTTATATGTACACGATATTGCAGTGTAGTAACTTGGATAAATCTAAGGTCGTCTCCTCAGGAAACAAATGGAATTCGAATGGTGAAATGTGTGTAAGTAAAAATATGAATCTTGTGATTTGTGGAAGAGATAGAAAATGGGATTTAATGTATTGTAGTCAATCGAAAAACAATCGGTCAATCCTTAGGAATCAACTCACCATAACCAAACATTTTGACTTTATTTTTACTTATTTAGAGTTGTATTAAAACACACTTGAATGGATGATATTCGAAAAAAATAAAATCACTTACTTTTGTAGCTTTGAAGATATGAAATAGAAATTAGCATGGTCAGCATTTAGATTGAATAAATGAGTTCTAAGCATTACTCGTGTTGGATGGACCCTAGACTAGAAATCAAAATATTCATTTAGCAACTAATGTTCAAAATTAGTTTTTCATTCCTACAAAACATTTGCTTGATTAGAACCCATTAGAGAGTCATCATGCTTGATTATGGATGAAAATCATCCATTGAGCCTTGTCAAAATTTAGCCGGAAACAAAACTCATAACTTTGAATTTGGTAAAAGATAACATGGTAATCATATGAAAAGGAACAACTAAATTAAATAGATTTATCACACAACAAGTGCTTCACAATTTATAAGTGCAAATATCACAAGAACAAAACTTTGAATTACCCACAAGGATTGTCTTCTCCAAAACTCGGCAAAGCTTTGAAAATGGAAAGTTACAAAAACTCTACTCCGTAGTCTAAGTGAAAAATTTAATGAAAAAGAAGAAAAGAGAGAGAGGACCCCTCTTCTAAAATTACATCTTCATATATATACCCCCATTCCCCCCTTATCATTGGTCATGGCATGTGACCCAAATGGTGGATACATTGTTGAAGAAGCTTAGTCCGCCTGGGTTAGCCAATGAAAAACCTTACTTGAAGTTGGGGATGTGAGATCAACCAATGAGAATGCTCACCTAAAAGTTCAGAGTCGCCCCTCATGAGTGTTTAGCTGACCTCCGTTAACAAATAAAATTGCAGGAAAGTTTTTGTGCAAATCGAATTAGCATCAACTGGTTGAACTTTACTTTAGTCTTAACTTTGCCTGATCAACCGGTTGAAATGTGATGACCAACCAGTTGATGCACTCCCAATATTTTTCAATATTTGTCAAATCCCTGATCAACCAGTTGAAATTTGATGACCAACTGGTTGAAGTACTCTCATCATCTTCATTTCTCCTAATCAATTGGTTGAAGTCTCGTGATCAACCGGTTGAAGTACCTTTTTCCTCAATCCTTGTTGCAATCTTTCCTCTATTGCTTCTTCTTGCTTTCTTCTTCATTCCATAGCATTAACATAACTCCTTATCACCTATTTCACACCTACAATACAAACGTGACTTCAATCAATAATCAAACCAAAATTGGAGAGAGATTATCAATTAAACGCATAAAATGAATGATCTACTAAATGATATATGCAATATTAAGTGCTAAACAACAGAAAATAAATCTTTTGTGATAGCACTATCACCACAAAAAAAAAAATTTCTCAAAAACACGTTTTTTTGTGATGGTGAACACTGCCGCCACAAAAAACTTATCTCAAACGACCATAATTCTTGTAGTGATCTTGTTTCATGAGTTCTTTAAAGTCAAAAGCCCTTGATCTCATAAGAAGTGGCACCAACTTTTACACTCATATAGATTGGCTTATCAAAAGTGTCCTCAAAATTTAAACAGTTTAACAAAACTATATTATAAACCTATTAAGAGCTTAACCCATAACCTCCACCTTTCTCATTACATGTACCAAGCACTTTCTTATTACATATGATGTACTTTGGATGGCTCATTGAACTTAAATACTTGATCTTCCAAGTGTTGATTCAAATTTCCATCATTGATGATTATAATCGATGGGCTTTTGACCCATCCCTTTTGATGTCTTCCACACCAAATCCCTTGCAAGCCCTTTAGTCAATGGATATGCCAATGTCAAAATCGATGGTAATCATTCCATTATGAGTAATTGTCTTACATAAATATGTATTAGGTCAATGTGCCTAGATTTACTATCGCACCCTGAATTCCCCAGGAATATAACGTACAATGCCCTACATCATACGAGCATGTTATGTGATAATGACAGCATCATAAGGTAAAAACTCAACCCAACCCACAACAAAACATAAGGGATATAATTAACCACCTAAAAAACAAAAGAAAATACATAACTCTTGTAAATCGCCATGTATTTATTTTAAATTATACTAGACTATTTTGTATTGCATTGACACAAAATGAATTAAGGATAAATAGATGATTGTAAGATGGTGAGTTCCGGAATCGTAGAGACTTTCAAGTGATTTGATATTTTGGGATAATCACTCTTAAGAGGAATTAAGTAGAATTTTAAAACTTTTTAGGTCAAAATAACATCAAAAATGAATCCAAAAGTTCAATAAACCTTGGGAAGCATTCCGGAGTTAAAACATATTTTAGAGAGAATTCAGGTAGAAAGGAGTTTGACATTACCTTAGCATTGTGGATATAATTTTTTACCCCAAAGTCCAATTGATTTGAATTTTGGACAGTAGAAACTAGACTTCAAGGGCTACTAAAATGTATTTCACGAAAATTTCCTGAATCAGCTTCTAACTAGGTCAACATTGAGCTGAAATTTTGAACATAAAGTTTGTAGCTTTCAGACACCCCATGAACCGTTCGGGTTTTTGCCCTGAAAATAAAATTTTGTGTTTCATCAAAACAAAAGAGAAACAGAGAGTTGGTACAGGCTGGACACCCCCATAACTGTCTGAATGCCTCACTAAAAATAACAATGCTCAATTTTTAGGATTTTCTCCATTTTTCAGCCTATAAATGTCATAGGGCCAAGTTTTAGTATTCCTATACATGGTTTTCAGCTCTAGGAAACTAAGATAAGTTAGGAGAGAAGAAAAGGGGCAAGATCTTGGAAGATTAGTCCGTAGAAATCGCATTTAACCGTGTTAGGATCAATTATATGCGAATTAAGGTAGAGGTTCTTTCTCAAACTCATTCATTGATAATTGGATTATATGTTTATATCATTTTCATATTTACTATCAAATAAATAATAGATATGCAATGTTTGTACGCTCATTTGAATCCATGATTGGTTTTCTTGAACAAAATACATGTCTTACTTCCAAGATTAATCCATTCTTGATTTAAAAACCCTAGTTCTTGATTATGATCAATGTAAATATGTTCTTGGAGATCTCTTGCATTTTTTCTTTAATTATTCTATTTTGAACAATTGTTAAACCATGATTTGTGATTATGTGTGGATTTGGTGGAAAATTATCTCTTATATGGTTGGATGAGATTAACGTGAATTGCACTCGAATCTATATAGTAGAGTATTTAGATATTTTTTTTCTTACCTCAAGGGGTTTGAAGGTTTCATATAACTCATAGTGGAATTCCTTGGTTTCTTGCGAGGTTCAAGGGTTCACGCTATTCATTGATGGTGATCAAGGTTGGGGATTGGTATACTAGTCTTGGGAAGGACTCGTCACTATTAATGCGTCAGTATACACCCTTTCTAAAGTTTTATAGGCCTGTGGGAATTTATTAGATGGTTTGTGGTGTGGTGTGGTGTTGACTAGACATGTTCAATATTTAGTTTCATGCTAGTCTACCTGCGTGCATGAGATATAATTATTGTGATCATCTATTGTTTTAAGAATTGTTTCTTATTCTTATGAATGAACTGAACTGTTTTGTATCGTAACTAGAGATCTCACAAATTGTCATTGTTTTACTTCAAAAGTTATATATTTATTTTACAAGTCAAGACTTACCTATTTTCTAATTTTGAAACCTTGTTTGGGTGTGTGAAGGTTTTCCTATTGGGCTTTTGGCAAAGAAAACTTGTTTTTGCTCATGTAGGGTGGATCCAAATGTGAAGGCTTAGATATGCTTCTTTAATTTAAATTTTTGAATTGTGGATGTTTGGAACATTCGTTTATTAATTAGATGAAATATTGTTATTTTGGTATTTGGATGTAAACATAATGATTTGTTTGTGTTTCTTTTGGGGATTTATTTAGTTAGCTATTGGATGTTAAATAATTTTTATTTATTTAATGGTACTTTAGTATGCTCTCATGGTTGCATGATTTATAGTTAGTTAATGCCTCGGAATGTGAAACTGGGTCATTACAAATCTCACACTCATATATCTCACTCTTGTATGTACAAATAAACAAACTCAACTCATTACAATGTATATGTTCGTTTCTAGCACCTTAAATCAACATGAACAAAAACTCGTAGTCTAGACATACTCCTTTTTTACCACTTTGGAAAAAAAAAATCAATATAGGGTGAACATCAACAATTCAGTAGGAAATCTCAATTCTAAATCACACTAGTTCAAAAATAAGTAGTCTGTAATGATTGGGCATTTCAAAGAACATTTATTTCATACATAGTTAAGAATTTGAAAACATCAAACAAAAATAGTTGTGTACAAAAACTATAAAGCAATACCAATATAGTGTCACGCCGAAGAGCATCATCCTACTAGACCACTCAGAATCGATACAAATCATACGATCCAAACTTTTGGAGGACTTCTACCTCAAGGAAGATACGCTCCCTACTCACAATTCGATACCAAAGTCTGAAGGCCCACAAAGCCATCCAAGCATTTACAAACTCAATGAAACCCACTACGGTGCCAACCTAGAATGTAAATCCTTTGTCACTCGATCTGTGTGTATTTACATTTCATGCAGAAGGATCTCAAATTCTCATAGTCAATGAACAATTCAAACGATCGCATAACGCGCATTTCAAAACCCTAACTGGGTCTGGAGTTTCAATTCAATGTGAACCCTCCAATCACGAGTTCATGAACAAGTTAAACAAAATTTATAAAACATCTTATATATTTGGAAATATTATGAAAAATCCCACATGTTTTGGAATTGAGAAACCCTAACTCATTTTGCATGTTGGTTTGAAATTTGCCAAAAAAATATAACAGATGAATTTTTCTTTGAAATTTCACTCATAGCTATATTGTAACTAATTAAACATGACTATAAAGTTAGGTTGGTCAAATAACCCCTAAAATCCAGTCAACTCGGGACCTGAAGGGGAAAACAATTATTTTACGCGACATATACCTCGAAGCATCAGATCAGAGATTTTAGGACACCAACGGATTCCTTGGGAAAACAAGGGTTGAGGAGACATCCCACGCACCCTCACGCACTATTAAGGTGGCTTCCCCCCTTCTCCTCCTTCTCTTTTTCTTCTTCTTCTTCGCTCTTCCTCCCTTGAAACCCTAGTTTCACCTGAATTTCCAGCAACCTACCCACATTCTCTCCTATTGCTCTCACTCTGCATAGAACCAAATCCTTTG
Source organism: Ilex paraguariensis (assembly GCA_963454935.2). Classification (NCBI taxonomy): domain Eukaryota; kingdom Viridiplantae; phylum Streptophyta; class Magnoliopsida; order Aquifoliales; family Aquifoliaceae; genus Ilex; species Ilex paraguariensis. The sequence continues at coordinate 338,929 of CAUOFW020005059.1, forward strand.
ATTTCAACGCCAATATACTCCCAACATATCCTATGTGCACACCCCATAGTCCTCTTGGATAAAAACTACTCACAACTCCTCAAATTTGAGGCCAAAGTAGCCCAAAAAATTTGGTTGGACAAGTTTGACCAAACTTGCAACTCCATTTCCCTAAACATCATCATTTTGTAATTTTGAGGCCATAAATAAATTCCTTGATAGCTAGACATAGTACCCCTTTCAAATTAAAAACAAGTGTTTAAAGATTTTGATTTTCAAGCTTTAAACCCAACAAGGGTTTCATCACCTCACCTCCACATGCCACCGCCATGGGTTTTACACCCCTACACAGGTTCAAAACATCCCAAGAGCACAAAAAATAAGTTCAATTGGAATAAAAAAATATTTTTTTCTATGAAATATGTTTCACAAATCCAAACCCATTTCCCACTTCAAATTGAAATTTGTGCACAACCAATTAACCAAATGGAAAACCAAGCTTATCAATGGATTCCTTTAAGCAAGATGAAGCTTTTCTTTCGCCTTTATGTCCAAAACCCTCAGAATCTCAAACTCATTTTTTGAACTTCCTTCTTTTTCAAAAATTCTCTCTCTCTCTCTCTCTCTCTCTCTCTCTGTACTTCCACATTTATGTATTACCGTTCTACCAATAAGTCTACGGCTGTTCCAAAAATAATCCTGTTTTTTTTTTCTCAATACCACTTGACTTGGAACTTATATTTTAGTCTCATATCTTGATTTGTTTATTTGGGTCGTACAGTATTTATGGCTCTGTTAGCAAGTTGGGGTGGGGAGTTTGCAAATTTTAGATGTTGATGGTGTGATGTATTACATGAAATCTATTTGTTAGGCGGTTTGTTTCTGGCTAGTCCCAATCACTGTTAATGTTTTGGCTTATTCACTGTAGGCTTATCTTCTTACTTCATCTATAAAATTTGCCAAAGGGCTAACAGCTTAACTATAATTGGTGGGTCAAGTTTGATTTGGAACTATTATAAAATATTTGTACCGAGTTGATTATTTGATTGTTTCATCATGCTTTTGAAAAATTAGCATATGGGTTGATGTAATTTTTTATGTTTATCTATAACTTCTATCATGCATTACTTTTTTGTCAACAAATTCAACAATTCAAAATCAATCTAACTTGCATACGTTTTCTTGGTGCCAAAGATATATATTTTTTTATACAGTGGGTGTCAATGGCTTACGCACTACCCTGCTGGAAGTAATGGGTGATGCACCAGTTGATTTAGAACTATAGATTAGTTATAACTGAAAGTGATATTCAAGATATTCAAAGAGCTCTATTTGTTGGATCAATTGTGTTTCAATAATGTCATGCCGCTACATTTCCATGAGAAAAGGAGGGATCTGTGAGGACCATTGAGTATTTTTCTGCAAGTTGAGGTTATGGATGTCCATTAAGCTTGACCATTACTTTTTATGTCCTTTCTTTCTGGTCCTAGTACGAATCTTCTTCGCATTCGGCNCTTCATCAGATAAGTAGGAATACCATTCAGGATTACCTTGCATGGCTAAGGAAGCCCCCTTTGGACACCTCCTCCTAGCACCATGTGAGGTGCTTGGAGGGGCATTTTCATAATTTCCACCAAATTCAAATTTTTCCTAATTTTTTTTAAAACTAACACTTTAATTCACTAAATTGAAATATAAAATTCCTAAAATCACACACTCTAATGCATGAAATTAAATTTGCTCAATTCGAACCCTAAACCCTACTCGGTCGATACCCAAACATTTGACCTAATTCGTCGGGTTTCCCATTATTCATTCCCCTTGTTCTACTTCTAATTTCACTATCATACACTCTCTTTCATCTAATTTACACTTGGTCAAGGTCTTATCCTTGCAGCATGACATTGGAGACCCGACCCTCTAAACCTCGGTTGTCATTACAAATGGTTTTTCTCAAATATTGTAAAATTATGTTTATAGCATTCCAATGTCTACTAAGTTTACCTACTGCAAAAGCAATATCTTGTCTAGTACATGTCATCGCATACATTAGACAACCAATAACTCTAGCATATTCTAATTGATTTATAGCTCTACCAGTGTTTGAATATATTTTCATATTTGCATCCAAAGGTGTCGTAACAGGCTTGCAAGCATATGCATTAAATTTCTTAAGCATTTTCTCAATGTAAGGGGATTGGGTAAGATCCCAGTCTTTCAGCAATACCCATATCTTTCATATCAGATTGAGATGACACAATTTTCTTTATATTTTCAATACTTTCACTATTAGTGCCAAAAATTAACATGTAATCAACATATATACATATTATTGCACCTTTATTCTTATAAAACTTTCTATAAACACAATTATCATATTCATGTATCTTAAAACCACTAGACAATAAAAATTTTTCATGCCACTATTTTAGTGTTTGCTTAAGTACATCAAGTGATTTAACTAGTTTACAGACTTTATGTTCTTGTCCAGGCATGACAACCCTTTAGGTTGTTGTATTATGTAAATCTTTTCATTTAAGTCTCCATTTAGAAATATTGTTTCAACATCCATTTGATGAATGTTGAACTCTTAGATAGAAGCTAAGGCAATTAATAATCCAATAGTAGCAATTCTAGCAACTGGAGTATATGTATCAAAATAATCTAAACCTATTTTTAGTTTAAAACTTTTTGCTACTAACCTTGATTTAAACTTATCTATAGTCCTATCTACTCTTAATTTCATCCTACAAATCCATGTACATCCTATAGGCTTATAGCTTGGGGCACATCAATAAATTTTCAAGTTTTTTTATCCATTATAGAATCCATTTCATCATTTATAGTTTGTTTCCAAAATATTGAATCTTGAGACTTCATTGACTCTTCCTACGTCTGGGATCAGATTCTATGCTAGTTGAAATCATTGTTTGATTACAAGTGAATCCCTACTTCCTTCCAAATAAACTATGAAATCTAGTCCACAGGACTTCTCTGTTCTTATTCTTTTACTTCTTCTAGGTTTGATAGGTTCAATTAAATCATTATTACTTTTATATGGTTCTAATGATTCCACTATCTTATTAGAATCTGTAATATTTGGTATTGATGTTAATCTATATTCATAAAATTCATCATCTCTTGATCCAGTTACTATATTAACCTCACTTGAATCATTAAGTTCAATAACTAAGAACTTATATCCCTTACTATGATTAGCATAGCTCAAGAAAATGCATTCAACCACTTTTTGTCCCAATTTCTTTATCTTAGGTTCTAGTAATATGACAATAGCTTTACAGCCCCAGACCTTAAAATAACTTAGATTGGGCTCCTTTTCTTCTGTAGTTCATATAGGCTTGGTTTTGTTTTATTATGAGGTATTCTAATAAGAATATAACAAGTACTTAGAAAGGCTTCTTCCCAAAATCCTCTACTAAGTCCAGAATTATCAATGGCAGGAGAGAGAGTAATGGCTTTTGCCTCCAAGGTTTCATGATCCACTGCCAAACTTATTCCAATTCTAAGAGCTCAATTCGATCAGATGACACCGATGGAAGGAGCCACAGGAAATTCATCCAACTTCGATCCCCTAAGCTATGGAAGTTTCATGTATAATGACTACTAATTCACAATAAGCAACAAATTGGTATGCAACCCC
>CAUOFW020005059.1:342752-374683 GCA_963454935.2 Ilex paraguariensis
TTAATACCCCCCCCCCCCCCCCCCCCATTCGATGTTAGGAATTTTATCTTAAAATTAAATTGATTTTCAGCTTATTTTTTATAAACATCAAGGTCCCATTTGATTGGCGATAATCTTGCGTGGGAATGGGAATCTCATTCCTAGGAAAGGAATGCCCAGGTTTTATATATCATTGACATCTTATATTGATAGTTTGGTTATCGTCAATAACCTTGTATGGGAATCCATATGTAATCCCAAGGTGTTGGTGGTTTATGTCAAATTAATATGAAGAATACATCATTTTTCAATAATACCCTTTTATTTTACTTGGTTTTTACAATACATTATAAATTAGTTTATAATGAAATTAGATATAGTTAACATTGAAATTCTATTTTTAATCCCATTTTTTCTTTAAACATAGAAAACTAGGATCATTACCTCACCATCAGCATGTCATCCAATTCATAACCTATATGAATAAAAAGTCAATACACATATTCCAAAATAAAATTTGCTTCATAAAATACCCAAGAAGTTATTGTCATTAGACCTAAAATAGCTTACTATGATCACATAAAAAAACTTCTAGGGAGTTGTAATAAAAAATCGTAAGTTATTCCATAAATCTTATACATTAAGGACCAGATCCACCCATGGCTTCTTGACACTATAGAAAGAGAAAAAAAAAATTAACTTTCAAATGGTCAGTAATAATTATATTTGCTACCTTAAGCATGTCAACCTCACTAAGCCCTACAACTTTCAATAACTCATCCACGATCCTTGATCTCTTCCCTGCAACCTCTTGCTCATGTCTAAAAGAGAAAAACAAGCTTAGCGAAATGATTGTGTTCCCACAAAATTGATGATGCACAAATCGATTTTGCGCAAAATCAACAGTCGAGTATATCAAGAGACACAATTACTGAACAGTAAATAGGTAATCAATAGCAAAATTGTAAATAAGAAATCAACACCAAGATTTATAGTGATTCGGTCCGGGTGACCTACTTCGCTCTCAAAAACGGCAGCAGTGGTCGGAGATCTTTATTGATGAATAAAAGTCACCAGGAGAGTATACTCTGAGAGAATTACAGTGCTTTGGGAGAGAGAGAGAAACTTGGTGTGTAGAGTAGTCTCAAAGGTCATGCCCTTTATGTGAGAAGGGTTTACAGTATATAGGTTTGGTGAGGCGGTGAGGCGGTCATTACTTTTTAGTAAATACAGTTATGGTAGAATTAGATTTATGTGCGTATCCCGATATTCTCTTCCCGTGCTTCTATTCAGTCGGAGGAAGATCTTGGGTTTGGACTTGAGTTAGTGGGTGTTGGACAAGAGTCAAGAGGGCAAAAGACTCCATGAGGTTGCGCAAGAGAGAGAGCATGAGACAAAGAAGAAAAGGGATCCCCTTGGGGTAGCCCTTGGGCAGCGCCCTTTGGATAGCCCCTTGGGGTGTCCCTTGATGGTGTCCCTCTTGAACTCCTCCTTGACTTTGATTTTCCTTAACTTAGGCTCCTCCTTAACTTGTTGACTTGGGCTCTGAGGTGGCGTGGGCTTCTCTTGATTAATTGGGCTTGACCCAGTTACTTTTAGGCTCACAAAAAATGATTACCCAGTTTTTCTATCATGTGCGTTACTTGTCCCTAAATGTGGTAAATATAAAAATGTTTCTCAAGCGTAGAAAACCTATCTTGTACTAACTTAAAAAATACTGAGGTAATCTCCTCAATGAAAATGAGGACAAATTTGAATAATGACCAAACTTTAAAAAAAAATAAACACGTTTTGATTTAAAAGTAATGGTGATGGTTGATAAAAACTAAAAGACAATATTAAAACAAACTGGCTAATCATCAAAGTTCATCTCGCCATGAATAGAAAATTTGACCTAATTTTATAACTCATCCATGATTGTAATCAAACTCACTTGGACAGAAAATATTTAACTATAAATTCAAAATGTAGAAAAATATATATTTTAATGATATAATTAATTAAAGAAAGAATTAATATCATATTGAATGCAGAGACTCTAAGAATTATCCATGCCAAATTTAATTGTTTATGGCTAAGTAAAGATACAAATTAATTATATTTCCAAAATTAATTATTTCAATCAATAAAATAATAATAAACATTAAAATCCTAGTTAGGTCAAAATTACCAATTCACATATGAGAATATCTCATCCGATCATATCGGAATTAAACTATCCACTCATAACGAAAGTAAAATTAAAAGTAATTATAAAAGACATGGTAATTGAAAGGAACACAAAGAATTATATTGAAAAACAGAATTTAATTGACACTTTGTATTGAAAACAAAAATTAGAAGGGACTACAAGAATAAAGAACTGTAAATATCGTAATTGTAAAAGGAAATTGAAAAGTACGCATAAAACGAAGAACTTGTGATTTGCTATAAAACCCTAAACAAACAATGAAGAATAAGAAAAAAGGGCTCCTCAGAAAACGAGGAGGAAGGAGAGACTTTCCAGGGAAAACCTTCTTTTGAAAGCCCTCATGTCTCAGTATTTAAAGAGTAAGAGACGGTCTTTAAGTCAGTATCTCATTCCTAGAAAATCTCCAAAAATATTTCCGAAGAATAGACTAATATGGAGAGTCCTAGTCTAATCAAAATACTCTTTAATTTTCTCCAATAAGCCTTAAGAAAGATAGCATGAGGAGTTGCTGGTTAATGATTGGGAAGAGGAGTCCTCGTTGAATTTTAACTCTGATGAACTGGTACAGCAGCTTTGGATGAACCGATACAAGTCTTTCTGTTTTGGATGAACCTGTTCAACACTTTCAATGAACCAATGCAACTGCTATTTTTCTGATTTTTTGCCGCAATGCCTCCTACCTCAATTTCACTAATTTCCAAAGCTTCTCATAACATCAAATTGAGTCCAAATTATCCCTTCTTCACCTTGTTTACCAACAAACACATAATTTACTAATAAAATAAAAACTCGACTAAAACGAAATATATAATTAACCAGCAAAGCTAAAGTGATTTGTGCCCTTGAGCTGGAAGTGTTTTTGCCTTTTCTAAAAAATTGTCAAACTCTTTCCACCTTCAGTCACGCCTACCATTCCAAGTGGGACTTGAAGCTGAAATTAAAGGTGGAAATAAAGTGAAAAGAAAAAGAACTAAAGACATAGAAAGGGGAGTGATGAAATAAAGGATTTGCTAAATCGTATCAATTCCAATTCACGAGCAAAGAGTATAAATGTATCCAAAGATCCGTTGATGTAAACTGTAAAGTTATGAAGTTTCTTCTTCCTTGAACAATGGTTTTGTAAGAAAAACAAATGCCTATAATGCATGGAATTGGATTAAATTAGTCCAATCATCCTTTAATACTAAGTTTAGATCAAATTATAAGGTAGTCTAAGTCTAAAGTGTCATCTAATACCTTGTATTTGTTATAAATCAATACGATTTAATATGTGGCATTACATGAGCTATGATTGCTATTAATATAAAAAAGACGAGAATATTCTTATAAAGTTAAAGAATTATGCATGAATGTAGGTTGCTTTTATCTTTTTGAACTTTTTTGCTCATTTTATCATTTTATCTTTTTGATTTTCCAACATCGATCGCATAGACACATCCATTGTTTCCTAGTTTGTGCAACATTAATTTTTAGTTAGTGCAACATTAATTTTTAGGCTTTTTTTGGTGTGGGTACATTTTTTTAGACTTATTTAAAACAAAGTGTAGAGATAAGTATTGTACTCTATTAAGTTCAATTTTAATAAAACATCTTGTGATTAGGTAAAAAATTCAAATGACATTTGAATTTTTTTACTTATTTATCCTTCATTAAATTATGCATAATTTTTATTATCTTCATCTCTTTCTCCCCCTATTTTCTCTCCATCTCTCTCCATTACTCTCTACCTATGAAACACGGATACTTCAAAAGGGTCAAAATATCTGTATCGGATATTTTTTGATACGGATACGCGTCGGATACGTACCGAATACGTCTGAGAAGTATCCTAAAATTAAAAAAAAAATTGGTTTTCGGATACTGCCGGATACGTTTTGGATACGCGTGGGGATACGCCTAAGATACGCATAAGGATACGGCGGGGTATTACTCGAATTTTAAAAAAGTATAAGAGCACAAGAGTAATATATTTAGGCCCTTATTTGCAAAAAAAAAATATTATTAAACTAAAAGTCTAAAAGAATCATAATTATTATATTAAATATAATAATAAAATTTTAAAAAATATATATTTTATGGATGTATTCTAACCGTACCCGTATCCTGTTGTTTTTGGTTTTGTTGTATCCCCGTACTCGTATCGTATCGTATCCGTATCCCGTATCCCGTATCCATATCCGTGCTTCATAGCTCTCCACTATCTCTCCATCTCTCTCTCAGTTACTTTCCTATCTCTCCTATTTTCTCTCTCTATCTCCCATTGAAAATTTATTTTCTTTTCAAATATGTAAATATTTGATTTATTTTTTTAATCTCTCTCCCTTATTTTCTCTCTCCAATAACACAATTACACTAATCAGTTGTGATTGTCCTATAATACACCAAAGAGTTACTCATGTGTTCCAATAAATCAAACAGTTACACCAAACAATTACACGAAATTATGACATCAACTCAATTTGTCATTCACTTGTTTACATAAACCAAAGAGTTGCACTATTTAATATCCGACATAGTTATACCAATTATATACATCAAATTTGGTGTGTAATGATAGACCCAGTTTTGTGTATATAATTAGTGTAATCATATCGTGATACTAAATGGTGTAACTCTTTGATTTATTTAAACAACTGAATGACAAATTTGGTTGGTGTTGTAATTGTTTAGTGTAACTATTTATTTTATTATAACACATGAACAACTGTTTGGTGTATTATAGAGTAATTGTACCTAATTAGCGTAATTGTATTGTTGTAACCTTGAGAGAGAGGGAGAGGAAAGAAATAGTAATAGTGAGAGAAAATAGGGGGAGAAAAAGTGAGAAACAGACAAAAAAAATAGGGGAGAGAGATAAAAAAAATTAAATTACATTTTTACATATTTGAACAAAAAATAAATTATTTTTTTTAAAAAAATACACTTAGGGTCAAATAAGATTTCTTAATATAGTTTAGCTCAATTAAGTCCAAATTTTTGTATCAGCTTCCTAATTCCCCTAATTTTTACATATTTTTTTTTTGTGGCCCAAGCATGTGGAAGTATTTGGTGATTGCCTTAAAAACGTTTAAGTTCATCCCCTTCATATTCACCTATTTCTTGAACAGGTTGAAAAATATATTGAGTAGTGGCTTAATTCCAATCATCATTAATTAAAAGAGAAAAATATATTGAGTTGAAAATTGAGATTTTGAACAAAATTAATGACAATTTATTTGTGGACTCATCGATATGTATATTAAAGAGAAAATCATTCATAAATTTTAGAAAATCAGTTATAGATTACCCTCGATACATGAAATAACACCAAATAGATGGAGATGTAACGCACAGAGGCACAAATATTGCACCTTTTTCTTTTGTTCCATACTTATTAAGGTGTTAGTCTTAATTATTGATATATTTCAAAAAAATTAATAGCTTATACTAATTGGTAAAGTTTATTTGTCTGTGTATTGGACCAGGATGGCCAAATGCCCGCTAGACAACTCAATCAACATACTTCTCCATATCAAACAATCTCATCAATTCACACTACCTCTCTTTATTTTAATTTTAAATTGCGTAATTAAAAAAATTAAATTATTATTTAAAATACAAATATATTAATATTAGTTTAATTTTTGATGTCGTATAGTGTTTACGGACACAAAATTATTGCTAATAGTGTAATATGTAATATCATATATTACGATGGTATCTCTTCAAATTATAAAAAAGACTCTAAGAGCGTCAGTGTAACTTCCTCTTTAATGGTGTTCTTGTTTGAGGTATTAAAAGTTGATATTAGATTATACTAGTTTAATTATAATTTAATATCAAGTTTGGATCAAATTACAAATATTAGTCTTAAAGATTTTAGTTCTGACTCAATACTAAAATGTTATTTACCACCAATACTAATTGGTATATATTAATACCATATAATATATGGTATTAAATGAAACACGATTAATATTAACATTCAAAATGTTAAAAAAAAAAAAGAAAATCTTAGAGACTAAAGTTGTATGCGTTTGTATAGGCTTCTTTTGTCCTTTTCAACTTAGTATCATACATGTTCAAAAAAAAAAACTTAGTACCATACAATAATCCTTCATCCAAACATGAGATAAATGTTAGAATAATGGGGTCCACATTAATCTAAACCTTGATCCAAATAAAATTTAGAGGGGATAATGAGTTTGCATTGACTGGTGGGAGTTCAAAAAAAATTAGTGTTTAGTTGGGATAGGATAAAGTGTTTGACTAATTATTACGATTATTATGAGTTATAATTAAATCAATTGTCCGATCCCATCCCATGATATTAAATTGTATAGAAAAATACTTTTAGGTGGTATTTTGATTAAAGGATTCGAGAGAATTGCAGTGGAGATTGGATTAAAATTGTGAATGGACTTTTGAATTCATAGCTTGTATGCATCGAAAGGGATAATCCCTGTGCAAGTGATTGACAAAATCCATGTGTTGTGTGGGATTGTGGAATGAGAGGTAGGATTATGCATCTGTGTTTTTTATGCATATGATTTTTGTGATTAATTGTGTATTGTATAAATTAAATTAAATAAATTATAAACATATTTTTTGTAATATGTTGTAAAAATGCGTAATTTATTGAATCAAATTTTTTTCCCTATATAAGACAATATTATTGGATTGAATTTTTTTCATTATATTCCAAATTTAGTATAAGATTATATTACATTTATTTACAAAAAAGTGCAATGATTATTTTAGTATCTTTTATCTAGGGATGGCAATGCACCAGAGAAAAATAAGTATTCGTCCAAACCCGTTTCGTTTGGACAGGGGATGAATTATACGTATTAAACGATAAAAGTATACGAAAATATCCGTATAAACTCGTGTGGAGATGAAGGCGGAGATGGACTTACCCTTACCCCTACCCATCCCCGCCCCGCTCTATCCCGTCCGAATTTATACGGGTATTGCCGTATACGATTACCCCGTCCCCGCCCCGCCCGAGTTTATATATATATATATACTCTTAAAGCCCTAATTTCCTCTATTGTTCCTCACTAAGCATTCGGTCAGCCGCCCACCTCTTCCTCTATCTCTCTCTCAGCGATCAGCCTTGCTCCTTTCCGACTGCTCTCAGACCCACAACGCTATGCACTCCCCCTAAGCGATCAGCCTGAGCGACCGATCGACTGCTCTCAGACCCACAACGTTCCGCGACCGACTACTGCCAGCGACCCTGCCTACTTGTTTATTCTTTGCTTGTGCTTCGTAAAAGACCAGTACCTAGTGTTGGTCGTGTTCTGCGTGTTTATTGGAGGTATTGGTGCACAAACTGTTTGTTCATACATTCAATTTCTTGTTCAGAGCTTGGTTGCCCGAGCATTTTTATGTACAGTCGTGTATGCATAAGCATTGATTCTTTTTTTTTTTTTTTTGCTTCCACTCTCATATTTTCTCTCTCTAGATTCTATTTTTCTCTTTTGGATTTGGCGTTTTAGATCTAAATAGTTTGTAGAGAGATTTTTTGCAGTTTCGAGTGTTTGTTGAGCTTGTGAAAGAAGGAAAATAATCAAAAGGAAATGCGACCTTGTTCTCTCTCTCTCTCTCTCTCTCGGTGCTGAGTTTTTGCCCTTTCTGTGAATGTCTCGGTGTTTATAGAACTTTGTGCTTGAGATGTTGTTAGATCTGGAAGTGGAAACCATGAAAAGAAGATCACTGCAATGAATGTTGTGTTTTGGTTGAATGATCTGTGTTTTTGCTTCCAAGCTTCTTGACTTTTTGCTTCTTTCTGATTTGAGACTCAAAAGCTTTTGGATTTCTTGATGTTTAGTACTGCTTTTGTTAAATTTTGTGCTGCAAATTAGTTTGATCTATTTATTTCTTTTAAACATCTGCTACTGGATGAAGCTGCCTAATTAGGAAATTTGTTTTCCAGTGAAGTATTGAAATACCGATCTAGATTGTATGTTTTTACTCATCTCAATTTTTTGTACTTTCCCCTTAAATTATTCTGCCATTGATCAATATGAATTTTGATGTTTAATGGATCCCGTTGGAAATACAAATATGAGTCATTGCATTTGTGATTTCCAAGTGTTATGGTTTTGAGCGTCAACTTTCTTAAATTATTATGGTGGATTATCTAGAACGTTGTTGTTGGATTTATTTAGAATTTTGAATTAGTTGGACTTCAGCTTGGGCTTGGGTGGGTATAAGGGAAATGGGGACGGGGATTATAAATTTATCTGTGGACGGGGACGGGGATGAAAATTATACCCGCACGAAGATTTTTGAAGCGTGTACAGCGATGAAAATTATACCCACGCCCCCGCTCTATTGACATTTTTATTTTTATTTTCACATGTAAATGGGCTTACAAACCAAATGATTTTTATTCAAAGATGGGATAGAATTTGATACATTACATTATGAATCTTTTAAACCGGATCACTTTGTATTGGGTTGAATTGGATTCGGATTCAAATTCAATCTAACTCAATACTCCCATGGTGGTCCAAACACCACCTTAGGGGAAAGTGCCACTCTAATATAAGATACCACAAGGCTATACTCATAAAGTATCATTGGAATATGAAAAAAAAAAAAAAAAAACTTTTTTCCATTTAGGGAAAATGTAAATCTCAATAATGTACAGTTTAGTATGACTGAATGAAAAACAATTACAGGTCAAAAAAATAATAATTGAAACATGATTCAGAATCAAATGACTCTGTTGTCGCTATATTTTATCCCTATATTTGGTCAATTTTTTTCATTACTTTTGTTTTTATTAACCAAATGAAAATTCCAATGAACTAAAAAAAAATGAATGAAAAGGAGTTTACAAGCGCAAAGTCTTTTTGCACACACATGTATATTATAAAACGGAATATCGAAATTTCAATCCAATCAATATTTTTATAATTTAATCAATTTATATTACAAGTATTGAAACAAGAAAATATTGTAGAGAGATCTAAATTAGAGAGATAGAATACAATAACTATTACCTTTGATATAAATTGATCCTCAAATCTCTTACGATAAAAATTATATTTATATTTATACTTATATTTTACTTATATTTTATATCTATTTTATCGATAATTATTATTATAAAGTCAATTATAAACCACATATCCTTATTAATGTCTTCCATTTTCCTTCCATGTCCTATTAGCCTACAAATTTCATTTGTTACAAAACTCTCTTTTCAATCATTGTATAATATATATACATAAATAACATGATCCAACCTTACTAAAATACATTATAATCGCTTAATTATTTGATTTTTTGGTTTGTTACCAATTATCGAAATATAATATATGTAACAATTTCATAATTGACGAGCCCAGATTCAACTGGGTCAGGCCTAATAAATCAAGTAAGTTCAAATCAACTAAAAGGCAGGTCAAGCCCAATTCGTGAATTCGACCTAGTCCAAGGTCCAAGGAATTTAAGAATAATTAGAGCATGTGTGGAGCAATTATCGGGATACTCATTCTCGAAGATCAAGACAACATCTTACGACACTTACCTTTTGTAGTTACCTGAAAAATTATTACCTTTACCTTTATGTCACTACATTAACCAAGGTTTTGTGCTTATAAATTGTAAGCTCTCTCTACATGAGAGAGCACCTCTTGATCTATCTCTACACCTCTCTACACACCTTACACATAACTTTTTTCTCTTCTAGCTATTGTACCTCTCCCGGAGCTAACCATTACTCTCTCTTGTTCACCTTACTTTAACAATAAAGGTCCCCTGCCACTGTTGCCCTTTTTTGAAGTTGAGTAAGTCACCCGAACCGAGCCACTATATATTTGTGTGTTGACCCGATATTTACATTATTGTCATTGATTGTCCTATTAATTGTACATTAATTACACTATATCATACACTCGACTGCTGATCTTGCATAAGCCTATTTTGTGCATGATTAGTTTGGCGTCGTCTGTGAGAAACGACTAAATTTTCTACTACCCTGCTACTTTCTATAGCGATTATGACCAGGTCGATGACTTTACAACTGGAGGATAACAACCCAGCCCGACAGGAGAGGCTCCACCTCCATTTGCACCAGCAGAACCATCTATTGCAGCAACCCCCATGGTCGGGCAACAACTCTTGGAGACCATGCAGTTGTTGGTAAGCCAAAACCAACAAATCATCCAGCTAATGCTCACCTCTGGAGGCACTACCCCTCAGTCTGTGGGAGCAGTACTCCCCCCCCCCCCCCAAGTAAAGGGNAGAAACTGTATCAATCTAATAAATGTAAACAAAAAAAAAAGAAAAAGAAACAAAGAACATCAAGAGAACATTGACCCAGCCGTAGGGCAGTGGAAAAAGGTGAACCGTGGTGGTGGCTATCGTGGAAACATAATGAATTGTCACCAATGATGTGATAATGAATTCATTTAATATTACAATGTGACTTACCATTAAATACATTTTACTATCATTTCATTGGTGACAACTCATTATGTCCCTAAATTATGTCCCAATAGCATTAGTGTAAAATAATTTGGATAACCCAATTTTGCATGCTTGTACACCCTCCCCCAAGAATTTGAATACCTAATAAAGAAGTTAATTGCATTTGCATGCTTATACGCCTTGCTTCCCACTTGCCAAAAAATAATAGCCCAATAATGTCTTCTATTTTTATGTCTCGCAACAAACAAATCAATGGTGTTGTGATCGTACAATAATTATGGTGAATTACAAGGAATCAAACAATTAAGAAAGCAAGAGAAAATAACACAGAGATTTACGCGGTTCGGCAATGTGCTTACATCCACAGGAACTAGCGGTTGTTCCTTTTCATTGTTCAAAGTAGGGTAACATCTTAAGTATTTATACAACCCTAATACGGACGTATTTACAAAAATACTCCGGTACCGTACCGCCGGGGGGGGGGGCCCCCCCCCCCCCCCCCCCAATTAGAGAGGTGCCACAGCCTCACCACTTTGGGCGCCAGGGCGCCCACCATGGGGCCCAGTGTCAGAGAGCTCCTGGGTAGCGCCAAAGCGCCCCTCGCCCAGGAATCTCTCCTCAATGTGCAGGAAGTTCATGTGTTCCTCTTCCTCATGTACCTGCGTAAGAGGATGAGAGAGAAAATCAGTATGCTGATCATGAAAGCCACTACAATGACCCAACGGAGGACGTCCCCAACCAATGGGATAAGAATATCAGGGAGGTGCAAAACCAGCTCGGTGATGCCCTTAATACCATCAAACCACAGGCGCAAGAGACAATGAATTACTAAGTAAGGCGCACTGATACCCCGTTTTTTGCAATTGTTGTCAGGTACCATTTACCCTCAAAGTTTAAGATGCCTGCCATTGAGATCTTTGATGGCACCAAAGATCCCCTCGACCAACTCAACACATAAAAATCTCTCATGCAACTCCACAACATACCTGATGAGATTTTGTATAGAGTCTTCCCTATCACCCTCAAGGGGTCCGCACGCTAGTGGTTCGTCAAGCTCAAGCCTTTTTCCATGCACTCATTTGTGGATTTAAACGAGTTTTTCGTCTCCTACTTCATTGGGTGTAAAACCTAAGTAAATTTTAATTTTTATGAAAAATGGTAAAACGGTAATTTATCACTTCGATACAGGTTGAAAACCTGAATTTTTATAGAACTCGGATGACGAAATGGACCTTACGGTTGGATTCGTCTCACAAAATCTAGTTGCATAGTCAATTTTTATCGAATTTTAAAACTGTCAAATTTCACGTTTTACGAGGCGATCGGATGTTACACAACCTAAAACCGAGATATCGAATAAAATTTCAAAAGTTAAAAAATAATTTAAAGGAAGTTAATATAAAAATATTTTAAACTTGAATCGAAATGAAATTTAATCAATTCGGATCAAAATCAGACCTAGGAAAGCAGGACGTGTGGTGCAATGTGGGCCAAGCATCCTAGAAGTATAAATAAGGGAGAAAAACATATTTTCTCCCCATTGTTCAACTGGGTTTATGTTGGAAGAGGAAAGTAGGGTACGGAGAAGAAAAAATCAAGATCACCAACTTCTCTCTACGATCTACGGTATTCCGTTGATCGAATCGACTCGGTTCAAGAGTCAAAGTTCATCTACGCAACGGGGGCTACGCCTATGTACAAAAAAAGATGGATTTCACCAAATTTTCTGAGACGAGATTTTGTGACATCAAGGATTTTGATCTTCGGTTGAATTCTTGAAGATTCTACCGTTGTTTTTACGCTTCAAGAGGTAGGATTTTTCCCTTAATTAGGTTTATTTCCAACCTAAAGTTGTGATATGGAATGGGTAGGTTGTTAGAGATGTATAGCACTTGCCTATTGTTGTTAATTGGATGAAATGAGTATTAAAAATGGGTAAAATCAATTCTAGTTTGAATTGATATTTAGAAATTGATGGACCAAGCCTAAGAGGCCCAAATCCATGTTGAAAGCCTAGTCATGATCAAGGGCTCAAAATTATGAAGACCCAGCAAGCCCAACGAGGTCCAAGCCCAGTCAAACTCATCAGCTTGGCTACGTCATCAAGAGAGCTTAGGAGCCCCACCTGCACTGCCTTGGGAATAGTCAAACCTCACCTCATCCTTTAAGCTTCTCTCTCTCTCTCCCCCCCTGTGGCGAACGCGAACAGATTTGGTTCACTGAGGTACACCCAAATCTGGCTTCGTTTGTCTTGGCCGAAGCTATAAAAATGACTCCATGAAATGCTTTGATTCCACAACCTTAATTGAACAGATCTATTCTAGACTCATACCTCTCTATCCTAAAGTTCTAAAAAGATAGGAAACCAAGTCTGGTTCATGAATCTGGACTGTGTGGTTAGATTTTCTTGTGGCTTTTGATGACCATTTTGATATAAGTGGTTAGGTTTGATAAGTAATTAGTGGTTGGTTAATTGAGTACTGAGCAAGAATGCATACTTAGTTTGGTTTTCTAGAGAAGTCTCTACGATTATTTTGGTGCTCACTTTCCACATTTCGAATGATTTATTGGATTTACATTGTTAACCCATTGGTTTCACTCCCCCAACCATCTTTTTCTAGACCCAAAAAAAAAAAAAGAAATGCTTTGATTCCCTCACTAAAACTTGGAAACATTAATTTTACCTAAATGAATTGCTGTAATGTGGTATTATGATGTCATGTGGTCCTGTGAGTTTGGAAGAATAGGACCATGAAATGGGTAATTTTTCACCCAGAGATCCATATATGTTTCTGTTTCATTCTTTATTGATTCTGAAATTGTTTATGTATATGTTGAGGCAAACATGGTAGCTTAGAATATTGAAAATAATGTAAATTATCTTGTAAAAAAATGCTAGAAAGTAGTGTATGTCCAACTCTTTTTGCTTGTGCTTAGCTTAAAGTGTGCTATATGCGTATAACATTCAATATTGACTTCATTATTGTACATGAAATTGCAAGGGCATAAAATGTCAAACCATATTAATGACATCGCTAGATTGATTGTTGTGTTGGATAGAACAAGAAGAGAGATGATAGTAATGTTCTATTTGTTTATCATCCTTATAGTAGTGTTATGGGAAAAGAAGAGATGATCAAAATCTCAACCAGCAAGGTCGTTGTGTAGAAATCAATTGCAACTTGAACACTTGTGTCGTCTAATTGGTGAGAGTGACATCAATTGTATAGAACAACTTAGGATGGATAGACACACATTTTCGCATTCTTTGTAATTTGGTCGAACAAGTTGGTGGGTTAAATCGCACGAGATATGTAAGTGTTAAAGAAATGGTGGCTATGTTCCTAAATATATTGGGTCACGATGTGAAGAATAAGCCAATAAAGTTCAACTTTCTTAGATCTGGTGAAACTGTAAGCAAGCATTTCAATGCTGTGTTGAAGACAATTATTAAGTTACATCGTGTAATATTGAAGAATCTCGAGCCAGTTATTGACGACTGTACAGATAATAAGTGGAAGTGGTTTAAGGTAAGGGAACTATATGATTGTTTAATGTGATTGGATAGAATGTAATTTACATAATAGTTGACTTAAATATGTTTTGTT
Organism: Ilex paraguariensis; assembly: GCA_963454935.2. Lineage (NCBI taxonomy): Eukaryota > Viridiplantae > Streptophyta > Magnoliopsida > Aquifoliales > Aquifoliaceae > Ilex > Ilex paraguariensis. The sequence goes on from CAUOFW020005059.1 coordinate 356,958, forward strand.
ATGTTTGTGTTGTAGAATTGCGTAGGAGCACTAGATGGCACGCACATTAGAGCAAGAGTACCAATGCTTCACCAAGCAAGATATAGGAATAGACACGGTGACATTTCAACAAATGCCCTTGGTGTGTGCTCCCAAGATATGAAATTCATTTATGTCTTGCCCGGTTGGCTAGTTCTAGGATACTATGAGATGCGGTAACAAGGAGGAATGGATTGAAAGGGCTTCGGGGTAAGTTATATATGACCACTAACCTCATTTCTCTAGCTTCATTATTAGTTGGCCTATTCTTACGAAACCACAATTTTTATGTAGGCACCTACTACCTAGTGGATGCCGATTACACTAGTGGCGAAGGGTTCTTAGCTCCATTTAGGGGCCAAAGATACCATGTTCAACAATGGGTTGAATGGACAACTGCAATTCAACCTTAGGCATTCGATGGCGAGGAATGTTATAGAACGTTGTTTTAACTTACTCAAAAATCGTTGGGCAATCCTAAGGACGTCTTGCCAGTACCCTTTACGCGCACACAATCGAATCATTACTGCATGTTGTTTGTTGCATAACTTGGTTAGAAATGAAATGGCATTCGATCCATTGGAAGATGAGTTTTTAGAAGATGTTCTGGTCGATGGTCATGGTGATATAGAGCCGGATGTGATCGACATGGTTGACACATCTAATGAATGGACTACGTTTAGAAACCAACTAGCTAATGATATGTACAATGAATGATGTGAAAGTAGGGGTGGCTCATTGCTTGACTACATTTGTAGTAATGGACCAATTATGTTGTTGAATTTATGCGAACTATTTGTGTTTTCTTATGATTACTTTATCCAACTCATATATGAATCAGGTGTTTGTTGGTTATTTAATTGTATGTGGCATGTATGTATGTTAGTAGATTATGTCAAGTGTTGGTGGAAGCTGCCAAGTAAAGCGTGGCCCATGCCGAACATGGACTGTCGCGGAGGAGGCTACTCTCATTCAAGCTTTGAAAGAACTTTGTGTCAATGGATGGAAGTGTCAAAATGGCACATTTTGCCCGGGTTATCTTCAAACATTAGAGCACAACATTAAAGATGCATTCCCAGTATCTGACCTTCGAGCCTCACCACATATTGAGTCAAAAATCAAAGCCTCAAAAAAGCAGTAAAACTCTTTGTATTCAATGCCAAGCTCATATGGTTTTGGATGGAATGATTGCAACAAGAGAGTGGATGTGTATGGTGAAGATATATGGGTGGAGTACCTGAAGGTTTTACTACTCCCTTGCATCCATTAATAATAGTAAACCAAGATGACTTGTATATGTTATACCCTAGTAATTTTTTTATTGACAATGTAGAAAGACAAGAATGTGAAAGGGCTGTGTGGTAGATCATGGCCATTGTATGATGATTGGGTCCTTATATTTGGGAAAGATATGGCAACATGAGAGTTTGCACAAGGACTAGAGGAAATGATCGAAGACAATTCAGTTGTTGGGGATGTTCCTGAGGATGCCGATGTAGAGGCTCATCCAACTGGGAGAACAGATGACATTAACCACTCGCAAAGTGTAACTCAAGGCCGGGAGGGTGTGAATGTCACCCCACAGACACGTAATACCAAAAAAATAAAATCTAGTGATTAAGCAATTCAATGGCTACAAGTCTTTTCGAGATATGTAGGGTATTTGGTGATGTTTTATGTTGTAGTCCCTAATCTCTGCACATCATCCTCAAATGTATATATGGTTTATGTGTGAAAGGAGTTTCACTCTCCCGGGTTCAAGCGATAACCAACTAGCAATTAGCAACTAGCAAGCATTGTACCGAGAGTAGGCTAAGAGCAAGATGCATCTACAAGTAGACGTGTCATCCTAGCAGAGTTGTCGAAAATAGATGGCCTCACAATGGCACACCGACACGAGGAAGCATACAAAATTGCTTCAGATAACATCACAGTTGACATTTTCTTTAGCTTGCCCATGGAAGAGCGAGCACTCTGGGTTGGTAGCATACTATAGCCTGATTTAGATGTTTATCAAGGTCGTATGTAAAGCTATCCGTGCCCTGCTTGTGAACTTAATTTTGGTTGACCCATGTGTCACGTTAACTTTAGCAACTTATGTATTATGTGGGTGTTTTGGATGTTTGACTTATTAATTAGATCTTTAACTTATTAATTAGATGTTTTACTTCTTCTTGGGTAGATGATGATGAATTATGTATGTTGATCATATGTAGGTTTGTGAAGACTTTTGCATGACTTAGTAACTTGTTTAAGAACTTTTATGTTGGACTATCCATATGGATATTTCCTACGTATGTATGGTTGTTGATGATGACTTGAAAATATATTTTGTTTTTGTAATTGTTGAGGTCTTAGTTCACAATGAAGCTACCCGACGTTACTAAGGATGAAGTTGATGTCATACTTGACTTATTAGTTGACTTTAAGAATCGCGGGAAATTACTTGTAGCAGGTGCTTGATGTATTTCGTTGTAGCCCCTAATCTCCACACATCATCCTTAAATGTATATATGGCTTATGTGTGAAAGGAGTGTCACTCTCCCTCGGGTTCAATGCAAGCAATGGGACAACAGAAATGTGGATGAATGAAATGAACAAAATATGTCAATGCACAAAATATGTGTGTGAACAAAAGTGCTCCCCAAGCGCAAGGAGTCTTTTAAGTGTCGTGTTTTACTTGAAAAAGTATTTCAAGGTCGTCTCCTCAGGGAAGAAATGGAATTCTATTGAAGGTGATTTTGTTGAAAAAGGAAAAAAAATGTAAAATCTTGTAGTTGGTTTTGGTGAGTTTTGTTTTTAATGAAAATGCAAGAAAACAAGTGTTGGCTAATCCAAAAGGGTCATTCCAATAGGATCCCAACTCAGCTCGAAACCTTCCTCCAATGGTGCATAGGTGAACGATTGATTCGTGGGAAGCTAGGGACGAGATGGTGAGGATCCAAGCATAAATCGCGATTAGGCCTACGGAATATCAAAGACTCATAACCACATCTACTCTTAACCCAGTCAAATTGAATCATCGTACACCGAGAGGAGGAAAGAAAATGAGTCGAAATGAAAAACCCAAGAGGAGGTCTCCCTTGGATTAACCAACTTAAAATCTAGCTAGTCATGAAAGCAAGAAACAAATGCGTAATATAAAGAGACATAATGACGAAATGGAGATTGAAACTTAACTTAAAGCAAGAAAACTTGAACTATAAAGAAAGAAATACAATACCCATTTTAAAGCAAGAAATGAAGAAAACTTGGAAGCAACAATGGTGGATTGAAGAACATGTAACTAAACTTGATATAAAGGAGATTACAATGCAAGAAATAAAGATTACAAGAGAGCTACCACTTACTGCAATGAAATGAGTGAAGAAATTGCAAAAAACATAAGCTTCTATTACACTATTCATCATCTTCTTCATTGAACTACTCCTAAGCTTAGGTAGCCACCCTTTTAAAGCTTGTGTAATGTTGAATATATGGTAAAGTAGTGATACATTTTCGTCCACGAGGCTCCCCTAGCCTGTGTGTGCAGGCCTCCCATCAATGGGAGGTGAGATGATGGCTTGGATAGGCTAGGAGCAGCCTGCCTAGCAACTCCCCAAGCTTCCCCTTCCTCTCTCATCCTCATAAATGCAATAGCCTTCAAAGTCTTCCACTAGGATGTAAGAGGCATGTAAATATGTAAGGGAAGTCAGGGGAGAAGTGGGAGAATCAATGATGGGACCCCCAAGCAAGTGGAGCATGAAATGTAAGCATTTGGGGTTGTTCAGCAAACCGTACCAGTATTGTGTACCGGTACCCCGAACACCAGAGGCCAAACCGTACCGGTACTCTTCTACTCCGGACCAATTTTCGTAGAATTCTCATAACTTTTGATCCAACCTTCTGATTGAATTGATATTTTGACATAATACATAAGACATCTAGATCTACAACTGTCATGTTTTGCACTGTTTCAAATTCGAAGTGGATCATGGTCAAAAATGAAAAAAACAGCAGTACTGTGTCAAAACTTTGGGAAACCAGTGGGCTAAACCTTCCAAATTGCATTTTTCTTGATTTCTTCACCTTCCAAGCCTCCCAAACCTCATTAAATTTGTCCATCTCTTCACCACTCATTCAAACTTAGTTGCAAGGTTCTAAAATCCATTGTTTACACTATAATTACCTGCAACATCAAAAATTCAACATTATTTATAATTGCGGCTAACTCTAAGTACTTAGATGCAAAAGTTGAGTTAAAATGCATGTAATGAGGCCGTTAAATATGCAATATTATGTTCTCATCAGTAGGCAGGTATTCAAAAAGATTAATTGATGCACCTTTTAAACGTATGCGACGAAGGATGCCTAGGTTTCATCTGTCTATGAGTGATATGTTGAGGCTAATCCTTTTCTGGGAGCGCCAATATAAAAGCATTGATGAGATGTTAAATAGTGGAATATTTGTTTGGGACACGCAAACTACGCGTGTTGTTAAAGGCCCAGAGTCTGGTGGTTTGGATTTCATTCAAGTACGTGATTCTAATTAATTTGTTTCATGTTCGTGTCAGTGTGCCATTGTTTTATTACTCATACATGTCGGTAATTTTATGGTTCTATATTATAACTTGACACATTTATTATAGGATGATGGTTTTGCTTTTAACTATTGTTTGGATCCTTCTCCAAACTTCTCAATGTTGGAAATTATTTTAAAGAACGATGTACTAACCTCAAGTCAACAACACATTGATAGCAGTGCTGGATCATGCCCATCAGTAAATTCGAGGAGGAGGGAAGATAATGTCATAGTTATTGATGATGATTGACCTATTCATTTGTCATGTAACAAAAACTCGGGGTGTATGTACTTGGGCAAACTCGCCAAGGTGAACTTGATAGCCAATGACTTATTTCAGTAGTTTTTAGATCAATCGATAGAGACAGAGTTGTTTGATCACTCTAGTATTATAGTAAATTCGTGGATTTGTGGGTTTAATTTTGTTGTGTGTGGCATTAAGTGCAAAATTTGTTCTTGTACCTTTTGTTTTATAATTGATTGTTAGTAAAAATGGTTGGTCTAAGTAAAATTATTGTTCAGACTGCCAAAGATTTAATGGTTTCCTTTTCATTTGTTTGACATGTTCTTAATTTGTGCTCAAGGTTGTATTTGATCAAATTGATTCTCAAGTATTAGTTTAAATGTTTTGTTTAACGTGTTTATCAAGTCTAGGTAACAATTCCTATCTTAATGGCTTGACTTTTAACTTATCCTGAGCATGTCTCCCATCATAATATAGTGAAATTGAGGCAGTGTGTCTGTAATGTGGCTAACAAATACCCCGGTGCAAGATTTCTCAGAAAGCCTAATGGTACCTCAATGTAAGGACTCTTATTTGTCATTATTTTCTACATTTTTGTATGTTTTGCATTAATATAGGTCACTTGTTATGCTACAGAGCATTAATGTTTGCTTCCAGAAAGCTTTATGTTGATGAATTGAAATTTGGTTACATAGTTGATCATCATTTGGAAGACGGTGACATAATTCTTTTTAACAAACAACCAAGTTTGCGTCAAATGTCAATCATGCGCCATAGGGTGATTACAATTGTTCAAATGGAAATGTATGAAAGGGTGATCTTATATTGATATTATATTAGATTTTCTTATTTTGTGCATGCAGGCGAGGATAAATGCCTTGGTGTACATTGAGATTTAATGAATCGATTTGCTATTGATACAATGCCGATTTTGATGGTGATGAAATGAATTTGCATGTGCCACAAATCGATTTGCTTGTCATTTGTTTTTCTTGTAAAACAACAAGCCCTTCATTTGTCCTTCGCAGGTTAATCCTACCTTGACATGATAATATTCTTGGCTCACTTGTGAGTTCTCTCGAGATTGTTTTCAATTTAAGACTAGGTAGCCCTTTTGCCATTAATGCCTTACAGTCATGAAATTAGTTGCCATTTGTGATGAGTAGTGTATGAAATGCATAGTTTCAATGAGGGTAGTAAATTCAAATTATGGTAATGTAAGTTGTTTTGTTGTAATTTCGTTTTGGTGCACAACTTGGATAGGCTCTCTTTTGAATACTCGAAAATGTTCCCTCAGAGACCCATTGTTCTAACAAGTACATGAGAGTGTCAGGGGAAATATAAGAAGTCATGTCTATGCTTGCATTCTGTTTATTATTCAATTTCTATGTCTCTTACTATAATCATTCATTGAAAGTAGCTATTTTTAATATTGTTTTTACCTTCTTTTCTTAGCTGCATATTGTTTCTCCCCATCATGCACAAACACAGACATTGTTTTTTGAGGGCGAGTCATATTCTTTCTCCATTACAACGTCTTCACTGGCAAAGTTTTCCACCCTATGTATTTATATTTTTCTCTGCTAATAATTTTTCTCCATTGTCTGGCAGGCTACTTCTGCAACAGGATCAGACTAGGATGCCTACTGCAAGGCTGAGGAAGGTAGTGATTGATCAAAGAGCCAAGAGCTGAACTGTGAGGAGACTAAGATGTTGGAATATAGTGTAAAATAATTTTAAGCTATTTTGTAAAATCCGGGTAAATTTGAACTTTTTACAAAAAAAGACAAAACGGTAATTTGTCACTAAAGTGCGGGTTGAAAACTCGTATTTTTCTAGATCTTAGATGACAAAATGGACCGCACCGTTAGATTTGTCTTACGAAACTTAATTGTCTAGATAATTTTTATCGAATTCTGAGATAGTCTGATTTTTTACGTTTTACAAGACAATTGAATATCGGATGACCTCAAAAACGTCCCAAAAAATAAATTTTATAAAAATTTCTTATAATTTAATTTAAGTTCATATAAAAATAATTTAAACTTAAATCGGGACAAAATTAAGTTGTTTCGGGACAAAAAATGAACCCGAAAATAGAAAACGTGCAACGCGATGTGGACCGCACAATTAAAGGGTATAAATATAGAGAAATATCTCAGTTTCTCCCTATTTTCATCAGATTTCTCACGTTAGAAGAGAAAGAGAGAAAAGAGAGAAAAGAAAAAGAAATTTTGACCTTTCTTTCTTCGATCTACGGAGTTCTGATTGTCGGAATCCCTCAGACCAAGAGTTAAAATCGATCACCGCAATGAGAGTTACGCAACCATACCAAGAACGAAGGATTTCAACAAAGATTCAAAGAGGAGATTTGAGAAAATCAAGAGTTTTGGGACTTGAGAGGTCTTCTTGAAATTCTACTCTTCGTTTTACGCTTGAAGAAGTAAGGTTCCCTCCTACTTAGGTTTATTTTCTAACCTAGGATGTCCGTATAGAATGGGTAGATGAATAGGTATATATATCACTTACCTATTGCTATGAAAATGAGAAAATTGGTATAGAATGATTTAAAATAAATTCCTAACTTGAAATTAATATGTGGAAATTATTTGTGTAATTTCATGAAATTTGGTATTATATGGGCATGCTATGTGTTTATATTATGCATTTGTGAATAAAGTATGTTATTGACATAGATTGTGTGATAACATACTTGTGAATTATTCTTGATGCATGTTGTTAATATATTAGCACCATGATAAACTGTGGTAATTATATGCTTAAGATATACATTGTCATGAGATATTTTGATGTGCGGTTAAATTGCTCATTTGACATTCATTGCATTTTGGGTATGAAGTTGACATCACATTCATGGGCATTTATGCATGAGTGTGGGTGTGTGTGTACATGGTTTAATCAAACACCACACTTGGTAGTTGATGGGTGGATTCGAAAATGTTAGATTGAATATCTGACTTAGTCACATGTTGCATGAAAAACTTGTGTCGGGTATGACAAGAAGGGCTAGACACGTCCTCGGGTGCAAGACCCGCTACTTGGTTCATACACTCTCCTGAGGTGCAATTCCGAAAAAGTGTAACAGTGTGCAGAACCGGCGGTAAGACTCCGAGAATCCAAATACCCAAATAAAGTGTGAGATCCTGGTATCCCACATCGGTTACGGAGGGGGGAGTTGCTGGGCTTATAAGTAAGCCTTCAGCCCTTACCTTGCAAGAGGCCTTTTCCCAGGGAACCCCTGGGAGGAACAAACCCTTGAGGGCAGGGGAGGAGAACGGTGTTCCGTGACCCTGTGCCAAAGAGGACAATATCCTGCTGGGTAGTGGGGGGGGGTGTTACATAAAGATACATGAACTTGTTTATAAAATAGTCATTCGATGTGAAACATCAATGACGGAGGCTTGGAATGCCCTAGATTTTTCATACATGTAGCATTGCATGGGGTGAAGGGAGTTAGAAAGGCTCAAGATATATTGCATGAGTGAGTCTCATCTCATTTTATGGTATGACATGGTAGAATTTCAACATGGAATTGCATATACTAAATTAGAATGGATGATGCTTGTTGATTGTACATGCGCATATTGCATATGCATCAGCGTTGGGGGAGTAGCCTCTGTAGAGGATACTTTATTGAGTGTGGCTCACTCTATATGGGAAAAAAATTTCAGGTGCGAAATATACATCGGTGGATGACGCTCATTCGGGGCCTCGAGGATGAAGAGAGGCCGACTTGTGGCCTTTACTCCATATTTTGTAAANCTGCTGGGTAGTGGGGGGGGTGTTACATAAAGATACATGAACTTGTTTATAAAATAGTCATTCGATGTGAAACATCAATGACGGAGGCTTGGAATGCCCTAGATTTTTCATACATGTAGCATTGCATGGGGTGAAGGGAGTTAGAAAGGCTCAAGATATATTGCATGAGTGAGTCTCATCTCATTTTATGGTATGACATGGTAGAATTTCAACATGGAATTGCATATACTAAATTAGAATGGATGATGCTTGTTGATTGTACATGCGCATATTGCATATGCATCAGCGTTGGGGGAGTAGCCTCTGTAGAGGATACTTTATTGAGTGTGGCTCACTCTATATGGGAAAAAAATTTCAGGTGCGAAATATACATCGGTGGATGACGCTCATTCGGGGCCTCGAGGATGAAGAGAGGCCGACTTGTGGCCTTTACTCCATATTTTGTAAAACATTGTGAAAATTTATGTGTTTGAGTATGTAATCGTATGTAAATGATTGCTAAAGAACTAGTATGAATTATGCTTGAAGTGCAAATATAGTGTTATATGAGTTCAGGTAGGTTTTGGATGGAAATAATATGTTTGAAATGAATTGAAAATAAAAAACAGGTGAAACAGCCAAATCTAGACAAGACCAACCGGTAGATTGCTGTCCAGTGGGCAACATCTACCAGTAGAACCTATTGGTAGGTTCGCGTACAGGCAGAACTTTGTTATCAGGCAAAATCTATTGGTAGAACTTTTCTAGTAGACAAAACCTATTGGTAGGTTTTTCAAAAATTTAAAACTTTAATACTGCTTTGCCATACTTTTGGATGATGGAATCTTTGGTTCCAAGGATATAAATGAACATCAAATGAGGATAAATAGTGGTATATTGGACCTTGGTTGGTCAAATGGTATAATGTACATGGGTTACACGTGTGGGGTGATGATCCAAGTTAAGGGAATGTTATTGATGTGATGTTGAGTTGTGTGGCAATCACGGGTACTTCCATGGATTATTAGGTGATCAATGGTTGAAAAAGGACCACCGATTTTAAGAGCGTCACACATTTTTTGTATTTTTTTCAGAATAGTTTGGTTCATGTGTATAGGGAGGCAAACTGCTTGGCTGATTTTTTGGCAAATTCAGCTGTCAAGCAGATTTGGTTTGCTGATTTTTCCCCTGGACTTGGTCATTCCATTGCAGGCAAAACTGCTGATGTTACAGGATCAAGAAGGGGTTAAGGCGTTTAGGAAGGACATTGTAATTCTTTGATTCTTTGTATTTTTCCATGACTGATAAATGGGGGTTGATTCTTGTAATTTTTGGGCAAATGAAATAAAGTGTTGATTTATTTAAAAATAAAAAAAAACATTATGTTATTATGTATTAATGTATGTTAAAAGGAGATTTTGTAATCAAGCATTTGTTGCTGCATTGGGTTTTTTTTTTCAAGTCAAGTCTTAGAGACTACTTTTATATTTTCATTGTTTTGGTTGCTTTATCATATTGTTTTAAGGCAAGGTTGTTTGTCTTTCTCTCATTGTCATCAATATATATATATATTNTATTTTTATATGTTTTTATGTATATTTGGAAAATATATAATTTTATTCAGCTTGGATGGATTAACCAAACATAGGATATGATTGGTTTGGATTGGAATGAATATAGTCATGAGTATAATGGTAAACTATTACAAAATTATTTGTGTAATCTATGGGGTCCACTGAATTATATTTTTGTTTCCCAAATAAAGGTTAAGATTTGATATAATCTTGGGTTATGGTTTTAAAGTGGATGCGTGAGTTTGACTTTGATGGGGGTAGGATATAGAAAAAGAAAACCTATCATATCCCACCCCATTACCCAAACACACCCAAAGAGTAGGGCACATATTGCTTGATCCTACAAATTACAGTACTTACTTTAACATTTGACTCAAACTTATAATAAATCAAAGAAGACTCAATTTTTTACTCAAATTATGGGAGACTTAAAATTCTTATCCAAATCTTCAAAGATGAGATTTTCCTATCTTTTAAAGATTCAATGGTTATCTTTATTCTCATATAAATTTGGGTTTGCCTTTATTTAAATTTGAGTTTCTTCTTCTTTAATTTTTTGTTTCTTCATTAGAGCTCTTTGTATGAAATTAAACTTTTTACTTAAATATTAATTTAAATTTGAGTAAAAATTTGAGTCACAATTGAAAATGCTTTAAAGATTTATAATATACTTCTTACCTCTCTCTGAAGGTTCTATTTTGTTATTTTGTAAAAAATAAAATAAATTTTAATCTACTTTATTAACATAATGATATAATTTTATTATAATCGTTGAATTAATAATAATGTTTAATTGGCTCAAAAAACATTCTATAATATTTTGGGTAAACTTCATCCACACCCCTATTGTTATCCATATATTTAATGACATCCATTGCATCTTCTGAAATTTCACTGTGAAAATCTTGACTTAATATTTTCTTAAACTTTTGAAGATTCCCTTTACTTAACAAACCTTATAACTACTCCACCCACCAATTATAATTCTGTGACTAGTTGTAGAAGAAACAACGAAGATCTTTGCGGTTCGACCTTTTTTATATTTTTGAAAAGCATTATATATTAACTTAATTATTAATATCATTAAGAATATCTTTATTTTATATTAATTCAAATTATTAATTACCTATTTATTATAAATTATGTTATGTTTATTATATCTCAAAATACTCGAATGCAATTGATAAAATTAATGTTAAAGTCACAAATAAATAGGTCAATAGATATTTACGTAGTTTTAACAATTTAGTTGAGTAGGGCCACTTTTTCTTTCTAGGTTTGAAAACTTTTAATGGTTATAGTAGACTTCAAGTATAATTTTTAAATTGGTCAAAAAGTGTCAAGAGAGTCAAATATTATTATAGTGGATTTCAAATAAAGGTTAGTCACATATCCCTAGAGAATATAATAGTTGCAAGAGGGTTACAAAATAGTCGAGAATCACATCCTCACTAATTACTTATTTCTCTTCTCTCTCAATCACTCATTTTGGTCTAATTAAAATAATTTTGTCAATAAAACATAATTATATTTATTTTTTTTAAATCCAAATAATTTTATAATTTTAAGTTATGACTCTTAATTCCATTATAGACCTATTAAATAATCCTATAATTTATTTCATAATGATCCTAACTTTTATTAAATATTAAAATAATTTCATAATTTTGCTAAAAATTATAAAAATATGTCTAAAATTTATTTGAATATGTCCATTACGTGTTTGAAGCATGACTGAAAATTTATGTCATTTAGATATTTATATCAATTAATATGACAGAAAAATAATATAGGGTGGACAAATTCAAATATAATAAAAATTTATGAATTTTTATGTAGGTAATATTTAGAAAAAAAAATTCAAGGGGCTATGCTAGTTTCGCCCATGTGTAAGGGTATTTTATATAAAATGACCTCCTCCATTAACACCGTTAGTAGACAACTCCTCAGTGAAATTTCAGAAGATACATAGGGTATCATTGAATATATAAATAGCTACTGGGGGTGTAAATGAAGCTTACCCTAATATTTTCTTCTTTGAGTTTTCCTCTTCTTTTTTTATCATAAAACAATGAAAAATGTTAATAGAGATTGCTTTCCATTTTAAGCGCAAACGCCAACAAGCGAGAAATGGCGCTCTTCATTTTGAAGTAGCCTTTCTTTGCAAAGCGCACAGAGAGAGAGAGAGAGAGAGAGAGAGAGAGAGAGAGAGAGACCCTAGGGATATCTGTATCGGAGAGACGATGATGCTGAGGACACCACCACCTAGAAAACGAAGGGCCGATTCGAGGCCACCTGAAGATAGCCCTAACTCCGATCGCCGTTTGGTCATCTACGAGGATCCTACGGCGCCGGAATCTTCTCATGATCATATTACTTCCGACCAAATGCTCTGCACTTACCAATGTCGTCAAATGGTACCCTAACCCCCCTTTTATTTCTCTTCCCAATTTGAGATTGAATGAACGAGGCTTGTTTTCTACTTACAAGTACTGATTCATTGAATTTCTCTTTATTGAGCTAGTTTATTTCAGGTTTCGAAGCAATTTTGTGATTTTCTGCAATCAAAATTTAATTTTGTGAAATGAGTTACATGTCTTGGAAACGGGGCTTTTATATGTTATAATTTCTAGCTGTGCATCGATTGTTATTGATAGGACCAGTAGTACCCAAGTCCCAAATAACTTATCTTCAACTCGAAGAGCGATGCCTCATAATCTCCGAGATTAATCTGGTTCTGCTCCAGCCAAATACTCCGCCATAGATGAAGTGGTGGCACTTAAACCACCAAACGTCACCTCCTACCATGTCCTCTCTTCCAACACCATAACGAGCCCACAACCGTGGTTGGCATCATCTATGTAGCGTCAAAATGGCGAGGACACAAGCGTCCAAAACCTCCTAGCAACTTCATTATGCTAGTTCAGCAAATATTCATTTGAAGCACATAAAGGGTGCTCCTTGTACATGTGGAGAACAAACAACCAAAATCTACCACCCGAGATACAGATTATAAGAACACTAGCTAAAACTAGTAGGTTTTTCTGGGCTTATTCTATTTGCAGTGACTCCCATTTCCCTGACCTTCTCGTAATTATATGATGTGCAATTTTTGTTGCAAATTGTGGGTAGTGGATGCAATTTTTTCGTGTTCTATGTGCCTTTTTTTTTTAAAACATTTATGTGTTGAACTTTGCTTTTGGTTCCAGGAATAACTTGACAATACTGCAGGTTAAGTCAGAGTTTTTTGATGCCTTAAGCAGTGCAGAGAAACAAGCACATGATTATCAATCTAAGTTGGAGGAACTGAATGACAATTTTTGCAAAACGGGTGAGTTTTTGAAATTGGACTGTTGCAGAATAATATGAAGACTTCTTTGGTTCTGCTACAGTTTAACAGTTTCTTAAATAGATTTTTACATTTGTTAACTAAGGCCAGGTAGCACAAAAGTTGAACCCATTGCTTCCTAAGTTCCTATACAAAAATAAGAAACAAAACTAGTCTTCATATTTTTGGGTGACATGTGATCAATTTTTGGCTGAAGGTTTCAGTGTGTATTTTGGACTAAAGTAGTGGCATGGTTTATTTTTCCACTCCTTATTGAAAATGAGTGGTATAATGTAGTGCGAAATGGTAATGAGGGTTGTGACCATGGTTACCACAATTCACTAAAATCTTGACAACCCACGATTTGAGTACATCGACCCCAAACGGGGTGGGTTTTTGATTCAGATCACCAAAATGGACAACCCCAAATTATAATAATAACCCTAAAGCAATTTACTTTAGAACATATACAATAAATATAAAATACATATTAATTGACTACATATATATAGATTTATAATTATTTTAGATAATAAAAAATCAAGCACAACTATAAAATAAATGGTAACTAACTTAGTGCTTAGAGACGTTCTTTACTTTAGAACATATAAAATAAATATAAAATACATATTAATTGACTACATGTATATAGATTTATAATTATTTTAGATAATAAAAAATCAAGCACAACTATAAAATAAATGGTAACTAACTTAGTGTTTATAGATGTTCTATAATATATAATGTTGTATAGTAGTGAAAATAATTTATATAAGAGTTCTAAAACGAATAGCAATCTAAAATACCGTACCAACTAAGCTTACTCCCATCTTAACGCGTATCTAAGAAAGTGTTGTATTGTGTATCCGTACCCGTACCACGTGCCAAAGCAACCCACGATCCAGGTAACATTGGTTGTGACACAAAAAGGCTCATTAGTAGAGGAACCATGAACAATGATTTAATCCCTAGTCAGGAATAATGGATTTTAATGAGTGTATCATAATATACATTGCATTGAGAAACACTTACCATCGACAACACATTTCTTTAAGTTCATGCTCATAAACAAAGTTGTAACTTGTTTATTTGTTTCATTAGTCTCCCTCGTCTTTGTTTTCCCATGATGGGACATCCATGTGAAAGAATTTTATCTTTTAGGGAGGCGGTGCGAGTGCACGCTGCTGTTTTATATACTCTCAGGGAGTTGATTTGGCTCCAACATAGGACTTGCTTACTCAAATACCATATTAATAACTAAGTTACAAGCTAAAGCTAATTATGGGGGTTTTTTCTGCAGAACCACTCCTTTATAAGTCCTAGGATCCTGTTGAAATGTTACATTTACATCAATGGTCGAATGATATTCTTGCTTTTCCATTTTTGTCCTTGCCTTTTTCTTTTCAATCTGCTTTCAAATTCTCAAGTTATAAAATCCATCAAAGCCAGCTTGAAACATGACTTCCAAGTTTTCCTTGTTACAGATGCCGAGCGCAAAAAATTTCGAGATCAATTTCTCTATGCGGAGCAAGAACTTGCTGCTGCTAAAGGAAGGGAACAAGCGCTGCAGGAGCAGCTCTTGAAAGAGGTCAATGACTCTCATGAACGACTTAAAAAACAAATACAACTGTCCAGCGAACTTGAGGTTTAACCTTTTTTTTTTTTTAAGTCTTCCTGTTCTTTTATTTCTTCTGTATACTTCTGTAATTGTATCCTTCTTTTAGGAGATGGATCAGTGAAAATCATTTAGTTCCATGCCCTTTAGTTTTCGGTTGGAGGTCTTTTCCTCCGTTGCATCCTTTTTCCATACTCTGTATCTTGTAATAAAATGTCGCTTCTTATCAATAAATTATCAATAAAATATGGGAGTTCCAATACAATGTGAAACTGCAAGCATGATGATGGAAACATTTCATTGTTTTTGGAGAACCCCCTAGATTCTTCTTTGATAGGCTCAAAAGGTTTATCCTTTGATCCTTATCCCTGTGAAACAACATCAGTATATTGGTATATGAAAAGGAAACATGCCTCTTGCTGCAGAATATGGAGTGTTGAGGTTGGTGAAAATACATTAGTAATGGAGGAGTTTCTAAGTATTGTCCTTGTATTATCATCGTCAATATGCAACGACTTTTCATGACCTTATGAAGCATAAAATTTCTATAAATTAGAAGGCCACCATTTCTTGTTTCATCTGTGTACCTGGACCCTTGTGGTATGATTTCCCCCCTTTTTCTTTTCTTTAGTTGTATGTAAATATAATATATTGAAGCATATAATTACACTTTTTGGTCACTAGCATCTTTATCATGTGGTTCAATTTTTAGCGTCTTGGTGTTGCAATGGGGTTGGGTTGTTTGTTACCAAATTGATCGCCAACATCGGTTTGTGATCTTAACCTGTAGGCTGTAACTGCACCATGGGATACATAGAATCGAGTTGTCTCAGCAAGAATTTGGGTTGGTGTTTGCTGATTCTTGGTCTTGGAACAAATAGTGAAGTGGCTTTAAGACTCATGATTAACATAAAATGAAGTATCTGCAGGCTTGTCTAAAAACAAAGAAAACCTTCATTTAGTTATTGGCTTGCTTCCAAAACTGTTGCAAATAGTATTAGCATGCTGTATCTATATCCTATCTTATATTTGTCTATCAACCTGTGAGAGGCTTGTTGCTGAAAGCTGACAGTAGGTACTCAACAGTTGCAATGAGGAAGAAAGCTCCATTTTGTATTCTTTTTATTAAGTCAAATATAGACACCACCGAGTGGGGTGGTCCAGTGGAGTACTGGCCGAACTTCTCACCGAGAGGTTGAGGTTCGAGTATGGGTATTCACATTGGGGCATAGTTATCAAATCGCAATTCATATCATGAATCGAAATTCTAAATTTGAGAACTGTGAATTGTATCGAATCATGAATCGTGAGATTCGACACAAAATTTAAACAAAAATAAAAAATAATATCTGCATATTTAAACTAGACAAAATATTGAATATTGAACATTATTCCATTCTAAAAATAATCAATTAACATAATCGCGTCGTCTAAATGGAAAGTCGCTAGTCTTTTACCTCATTTTCATTTTTTGCTTAACCATTTTCAAATTCAACAATTTGAAAAAAAAACTCATTAAAAAATCATGACTATTCAAGAACCAAAACAGTGACACCGGTATAAATTAGGTTACAAACATGAATGGAAAAAAAATAAATAAGAAAATCAATTGAGAGAAACCATACAAGTCAATATTTGGAAACAAAAATTAGAACTTAGCAAATTACCCATAAAAAAATTGAGAGCAAAAATCAAAATTTATTCTGAAATATGGTGATAGGAGATAGAAAAATTTAATTAAAACAAGAAGAAAACAAATATGATACAGTTTGTTTACTGTTAAGAAGAAAAAGAAAATTAAGAAGAGGAGGAGCATGAGGCATTCTTTCAGTTGATGATGCAAGAGCTTTAGCTGTGACCTTTAGTTTCAGACAATGTAAGGCGAGCTTTAGACAACGTGCGAGAAAGAGAACGAGCAAAAAGACCAAGTTTTTATTAGGACGTGGGATTCTCTCCAAACAAAACAACGTTGTTTTTTTGTTTAGCGGACAAAACAATGTTGTTTTACTGTTTAGCGGACAAAATAACGTTGTTTTGCAAAAAAATTGGGTTTTAAAAAAAAAGTAACTGAATCGTGCGATTCTTTTAATATGAATCGAATCGTACGATTCAGGTGTGATTCAACTTTAAAGCGATTTTCGTATAAGATACAAATAGTTTTGTGCCTATATCCAACCGAATCGTACGATTCGAATCTCAAATTGTACGCTTTTGATAATTATGCATTGGAGTTTAGTGGTTGACTGTTATACTAGTCTAGTTAGGTTCGTTCTCGAGAGATATAACAGGCTCGATCAGGGGTCTCATGATCTCACTAGTGAAGGCCTATCGGGGTGGTCTTTGGGCACTCTCCTTTGTCCCCACCCTTTTTTTAATCAGTAAAAAAAAAGAGTAGAATACAGATTACATCGCTGGCTTGACATGTAATTGCATAAGCAGCCATATACTAACCACTGTATGCATGAGAATTGGTTCTCAATTGGGTTGGAACCTTGCCAATGAGCTCAGAACACAACCAACCTAAGTTGGTCATATATTTTCAATCCAAAACTGGACTGAGTAAATGGGAGAAAAAGTTAAAAAAACCCATTGGGTTATCATTACACACACACACACACACACAC
>CAUOFW020005059.1:375751-420951 GCA_963454935.2 Ilex paraguariensis
ACACACACACACACACACACACTCCATCTCTATCTCTCTCTATGTGCCAATCTATCTTTATAGTGAGCATCCCTTTTTCGCCATTATCTGAGGCTATCTTCTTCTAATGGGAAGGTATGCTATGATTTAATACTTCTATCAATGGTTAGCTTATGTGGTATCTCCAGCAACCCTCCAGAGGGGTGGAAGCGTATATTTCGATCCTGTTAAGCGTTATGGAAAAGAAAATTAAATATAACTTTGTTAACAAACTGCTTAGGGTAGCTGGAGATGCAGTTAATTGCCTAATTTCATTGTGCTAGAGATTTGTTTTGATAATGTTTTCTTATTTTTTTCTGCTTTTCCTGTTATTGTTTGATTTTATCATGCATGTTTTGTTGTATGCCCTTTGATTTGTAGTTAAAGCTCCAAAATGAGATGAATCTTCGCAAGAAAGCCGAGTCTTCAGCTGCTTCAGTGGAGGAACAAGCAAGTGTTTTAGAGGGAAAACTGACTCATCTTTCTGAGAGCACAGAAAGGGAAAAAAGTCGTCTTCAGAATGAGCTTGCACAACTGAAAAGAGAATCAAAATTTTCGGTTTCTAGGATAGCTGCAGATGTGAGTAGTTCATTGTTTATAGCATCACAAAGTAGTTGTGTGTCATAAAAGTTTGTAAATGGTTTTTTACATTTTCTGTTTCCAGCTTGAAAGAATGGAATTAAAAGCCAATAATGCTGAGAAAGAATCAGTGTTACTGAAGGAGCAGTTGGAAGAGCTCAGGAACCGGCTTAATGAGGTTACTAGACTTTTGGAGTTATTTTATTCTGTACACACTAGTCAGCATCTTAATGTGTGTCTCATATGATGGAAGCACAACTTTTTCATTCAAGTGGATATTGGAGGTTGTTTATGATTGCATGTATAAATGTGTTTTTCTTGACTTTGATGATTGGCTGCATTAGTCTTTCAAAGTCACTTCGCATAGATAATAAAGCACACGTCTGTATCTCCATTTTTTAATATGTACACCTGTTTGTTTTTTGATCATATATAGTTTTTTTATTTCATTTATTCTTTTGGGTGTCAGCTTGTCTGATGACTCTCTAAAGGCATAAAATTCTGCTAAAATGATTTGATTGTCTTACTTTACAGTGCTTGCACCAGAAAAGTGAAATAGAGAAAAAATTATCAAGTCTTACATCTCAAGACGTTCCTTCGACGGAAACTAATATTTTGGTGAAGCATTTGCAAGAAGAGCTTAGGCACTATGTAAGTTTTGTTCTTTTTATTATGCTTGTGTATAGTGGGGTATTGGTAAAAGCAGCATTAGGGATGAAACTAGACCATCCGACTTTTTTGAATTGTAACAAAACGATTTCAGATTTTTCATGAAGTTCATAATTGTCATGTTTAGATGCAATGATTAATTTTTCACACTTATCGCCCACTCACTTATGGCAAATTCAATTTGGATTGTTTATTTTATCAAGGATGACTATCTTAATCCCTCCAAGTTAAAGAAAAAAAATTGTAACATCTTCGGTGTATGATTGTAAATAGACTTACTATGTCTGCAATCATTGGACTTCTATATTTGCTTCAATTTACTAGTCTCACGTTGAATAACAATGTGAAAGTTGAAGGCAACAAACAATTTTTGGTTCTTGTGGAGCCATAGACTTGTGACTTCAATTGGGAAAGAGATCACCATTGGATCATTATTTGGTTGAAACTGGTTATTTTCTCTGTCTAAAGTGGTTATTTTTATGCAAATAATGCTGCGCCACACCTTTTCTGATTATTTGAATCAAACTTTCAAGCATTATCTCAACTATGTGAGACATGCCTTTGCCATTTTGCGATGTCTACAACAACAGTGAATTGAAGGAACCATGCAAAACTCTGGTAATATAAGCACTTATTCTTTAGCTTTCCCTGTCTCCTTTCAACCCTTTAATCAAAAACACTAGTTATCTCTTGTCATTGCTTTTGTGTTTGTTCTTTTTCTTATTGCCTTTATGCTGTTCCAGTCCTAGCTTATAGGCTTTGGACTGTGAAGCTGGAGGAGAACTTGCTCATGCTGCCAATAGTTTTCGTTGCATCTATCTTGAATATCTTGACGATAAAGCTTGCAGACTAATATTGTGTTCTGAAGTAGCATTGTTTGGATATGCTCTTATACCTGTAGACTTTGGCAACTGAAAGGGGCTCTATTTTTTTATTGTTGAGGATGGCCCTTGCACAATGGTGAATTTGCTCCATTGTGACTTGGGCGTCAAGTCACGGGAACAACCTCCGCATATGGGGATAAAGCTGCATAGAATTAACCCTCCCCCCTCTCCTCCCTGGACTCTGCCATGGTGGGAGCAGCTTATTGACTTCTCATCTTAGTGCTCACAGAAATTGAGTTTTGATTCTTTTGAACATGAGCAGCTCATTGGATGTGTGACTTGGCTCAACCCTCACGGCAGATTGATGTCCTTCAGTGTCTGACATACATAATGCTTAAGATTCAATGGTGCCCCAAAAGTGTTGAATTCTTAATGAACAATTTCAATGTTTAAAGATTTATCTCAGTACAGGTGTCTGCCCATATAACCAAAAAAATCAACCTGAGAGTCAAGTTCTGTAGCATTAAATTCATTAGCTAAAAGATTCGTTTCTCAAAATGGCAAAGTTAATAAAGTGTAATGTGTGGTGTTATTGATCTGATTTAAGTTGTGGGTTGTAGTCAGTGGTCACACCTTATGAAGTGGCAATAATGCATCGGGGTAAGCAGTCCTGAGGATATGCTGCTACTAGTTTTCTCCTATTTTTTATACTTTATTGTTTGATGTGTCAATTGAATCACATTAGCTCAATGTCAGGAGTCTGAAGTTCGTGAAGCGAGAAAATTAAAAACTACTCGTGAAAATGTTGAGTTATTGAAGGAGAAATTATTGGAGGAAAAGGGCCGCAAAGAAAGGGCAGAGTCAGAACTACTAGCATTTTCAGAGATCCAGTTGAGTGTGAAGAAGCTGGAGGATGAATTGTCTGCTTGGAAGTTGATGATGAAAGACATTCCTGGTGTGTCAAGTGCGGAGGATATACCCCTTAAGTTTGCAGCTTTACAGAAGTATGTATCTAACTTTCCTACATACTTCTGGCTTACATGTCTGCGGTTCACTTCTTAGGCTGTGAAATGAGTTGAGTGGCTGGTAAGCTGCTCAGGATTGGCTCGCCAAAGAGTTCGTTCATGATTTAAATGACCCAAACTCAAACATAGTTGTGGTCCGTTTTATTTCACGAGCTAAACTCAATGGACCTTAGTTTGGCATACTAGGCTCTTGAGTGTAGGTAATCTTGTTAATTGAGTAACTTCTTGGGATAGTTGGAGAGGTTAAATTGAAATTTCATTGGCTTTCATTTGACAAACAGCAGGCATGTGACAAGATTTGTTGCTTGTCTAAGAGATCAAGTGGCTGGTCTGAAAAGTCACCAAGCTTTTGACTTAAGACCCGCAGTTGTTTGATTCGAAATGTTAAGTTAGAGTACTTCTAACAAATTACTGTTGAACAGGTGGCTGCAAAAAATTGTAACTTGAATTAAATAACTCTGAGGCAATGAACCCGGGTGAATAGCTTGGCTAATACTTTGAGCTGGATACAAACAGGGAATGATGCTCTGTAGTTGAGATAGAGTATAGCTTTGTGTTTTCATTCAGATTGATTTAGCGAAGCCTGAGCCTAGTATTTTTTTTTTTTTGCCTACAAATTGTTTTTTAAGTCGGGCATTGTAGAAAAAAGGAGAAGCAGTTGTCACTTGTTTTATCATGCCTTTTGATTTGTATCAGGAAGATTGATTTCTGTGGGTTTTGTAAGTTTTCTATATTGTTGAGCTTTTGCAATGCAGAGAAGTACTTCATAATATGATGAAGATGGGTGAGGCCAATGCACACTTGAAACAAATGGAGGTGGCTCTGGAAGCGGCAGAACTAGGTAAACAAAATGCCGAGTCTGAAGCTGTATTTGCAAAAGAGAAGGCAGAATTGTCAAAATCAGAGGTTAAGAGGATTGAATTGATGGTAAGTGCTGCATAGCTTTTTGTTGTTTGCTCGATTTTTGATATGCTTTTGTTCTTCATGCTGTACGATACCTTGTTTACCTTTTGTCTGCGTGGAAGTTCTTTTTCTCTATCCTTCCAATTTTGTACGGAAGGCTTTACCAAAATGACACGACAGGGATTGATTAGGTGAAAAATGTGGGTAGGGGCTTTTTGCTTTTTTCATGGTTTGTGATAATTGTTATCACCAGGGGTCTCGTGTAATGAACATGCACCCTACTTTCTCTGTAATTTTTTTAGTTGCGTGGGTGCATGAAATAGCGTTATCTGCTTACGATAATCTGTTTAGCTGCAGCTTCTCGGTTCATTTATCAAAGTTTGATTATGCCTGTGCTATATTTTATGAAATGATCCAAGATGAGGAGGTTTGTGGTAACGTCCTCTCAAATAATCTGGTTGAGCTGCTTTTTGGGATATTATGGATGACACTTCATAATTCTTCTGGGATTCTCTGAAAAGTACAGAGATACAAAATGGATATAAGCATCTTATTTGCTGGGTGGTGGAACATTACACCTCAGAAGGAATTTCAGGGAATTTATTAAGAAATATAATGCATTTTGTAGATTTTACATGATATTAAGTAAGTGAATGTAAATATATTGGAATTACAACGGATAAGTTAGGTTCCTACTACTGTAACACGTGTATTTAAGGAAGACCAAAGTGGATAGAATGCTTTCAAATGACATGGCAGTCCAACCTAAATTGACAATTTGCATTGTGAGTCCAGGTGTGGATGTGAGGGCGGCAAAGTGTTGGGTTTGAGGTTACAGAGTCAATGTGGAAATCAATTAACTAAATATTGGGAATGTTAATGTCCCCTACATCAGGGTTGTGCTAGTTGCCTCCCCTTTGAAAAATAATTATCCTTATGCAAACCACTTTTCCAACTTATCAAGTGGGGTTGCATTTCCAGAATGTATGATATTTTATTCTAGAACAATTTTTATTCTCCTCTGCATCTTTTCAGACCAAATTATCGACAATTGGTGTTGGTCATCGTCCACCATGAATACTTCTGTCGCTCTCTCTCTCTCCACTTCTTTCTCATATAGAATGCTAAACCTCCATAACTGAAGAACCAGTGTTTTGAAAAGCTCGCCTAGGCGAGAAGCGAGGCGAGGCGAGCTTATCTCGCCTGAAGGACCCCAGGCAAAGCGAGAAAAAGCGAAAAAGCGAAACGTTTTATTATAAAAGGCGATTCTGTTTCACTTTTTTTTTTTTTTTTTTTTTTTTCTGATTACTGGTTAGTAGGCTCTTTTATTTTTTAATTACTAATGACTTTTTTTTTAGACTGTTGCTGGTCTATTTTTTTTTTTCTAATAAACAATGTTTCGAACAAAACACATTCATTTTTTTTTTTTGTGTTGCTGAATTCATTTAGAATATTTGTGGGATGTGAGAGTCAGGCGACTGCATGACAATTATGATAAAAAAAGGAAGCAGGAGTATCAGGAATGGGGGTAAATAATAGATTCTTCTACAAAGAAGTGTCTCTGATATGTCTTGGTTATACTTTTCTCTTTTCTTATATATATACAAATGGTACCAAAAAGTGGTCTATGCTTATACCATGTTTAATTATTTTAGTACATGTGAAATGTGCCTCTGTTCTGCTTTTTTTTATTCAGTATATAATTACATATGAAATTGTTTACAATTGATTCTGCTCCTGTCATGATCATTGTGCTTCTGTTTTTTTTTTTAGCTCATTCTGCTTCTATTTTTTTTTTTTGATTCTGTTGCTGCTTCGGTTTTGCTGTCCTGTGTTGCTTTTATTTTTTTTTATCCTCATTCTGCTTCTTTTTTTTTTGTTACTAATTCTGCTTCTTTTGTTGTCCTACCCTGTCAATATGAAAATGTATACAATTGTTAGTATTTGTTTGAATTTAAATGTTTAAGTTATGACTGTTATTAAGATTTGAGATATTATTAGTGTTTGTTTTAATTTAAATGTTTATGGTTTTACTTGCATTTAAATATTTAGTATATATAAAATTAGAACTTAGATTGTTTAGAAGTAATTAAACTAATATATATATTTTTTTTAACTGTTCGCTTTGCTTCGGTAAAGCGTGTCGCTTCGCTTCTCGCCTAGGCGTTAGGAGCCTTGGTCGCTTCGGTTCGCTTTACGCCTTAAATAACACTGTGAAGAACAAACACTGTCAATAGTGAACCTCATCACTTTATTTGCCCAACCACCGCCATCAGCAATGACCACATCGTGGAACTGTCAAGCAACCACCTATGTCGACGATGAATACTTTACAAGATGAATCATCGTCACCCTAAAAACCGACTCCAATACTCACTGGCGTACCATCATCTTGCTTGTTCTCAGGGAACTTTAAAAACTCACAAGGCACCTTCATTGACATAGACATAGATTTCATTGTTCTAACTGATAAGTTGTTGGTTACCATACACAAAAGGGGTCAGTGATGTGATGGAAAGTGATGTTTCTTCCATTGCATAGGACAGTGGTTGGTGTGTCACCAGCTATGTGAACCAATTCTCATTTTGTGCTGGTTGTCTTCTGAATGTTGCGGAGCCTTGCAGCTCAACATATGGTTGCTTAGTGTGGTGAAGTGTCAAGCTTTTGTTGGATAAATTTTCAGTTTTCCAAATCTGACTTCTTTAATCAGATAAATTGGTTGATTTGACCAAACTTGTCCCCTTGGGCGGTGCATGAAGGCCAACTATCAAGGGTATTGGGATTAAGTTGCACCAACACAGACTTTTGGCTTCCAAACCTTCTGAACCAATAGTGTCTCTACTGTTGCTCGTTGAAGTTTTTCAGAAGTGTGCAAGTGTGTATAAGCAGCCATTGTCTACCCATAATTGAAAATATCAGCTGGCGGATAAAGAGCGAGGAATTTTAGAAAATGTTCTTGGTAAATTAGACAAGTAGTTGTTTAATCTCAGAGTATAGGTAAGGCTTGTGCTCAACTATGAAATATTTAGCATTACAAGTATGAAATTTAGAATTACAAGTATGAAATATTTAGTTGTATTGTCTTTCTCATAACCGTGGCTGAACTTTTTACACAAACTAAACTAGTAAGATAAAGAAGGGACTTCATTTGCCTAAGTGGTATAAAGAGTCAGAAATAGGTTTCTCATTCCAGTTGGTGAGTAATCGCCCTTCCCAGTCATGATCCAGGTAAAGGCCTCACCTTTCCCTTCATCATATTGAGATAAATGTTCTTATCAAATATTGGCATGCAGGTAATTAAAAATTGTCTGAAGTTCATTTACTTCATTTTTTTTATTGGAAATTAATCAAACCTGTTTATTTGTTTTTCTCTTTTTTGGGAAAGAATTGAATTTGAGTTGTATTATCGTCTTTTCTCTCTTTAAGTATATGAGAAATGTCTTTTTCTTTTTACTTTTTGATCAGGCAATTAGCATTTTGATAGTTCAGTCTGTGATTGGTCCTTGTCTAGTTTCAAGATTCTGATAGTGACTGCTCATCTGACATCTATTCATCATGCTGGATCATATTACCAGTTATGGTCTGCTATGTCAATTCTTAACTGTGGCTATGTTGTCTTCTTTGCTATTTCCCACGCCTAGCGTCAATTTTTAGTTTACTGCTGGCTAGGTTCCTAAAATTCCAGATTAACATTGTGTGAACTGCTCTTTTAATACCTTCCGAGAGAAGTTAAAACTTTCTGAGAGCTGCTTTTAAATTTTGGGGTGCTATAGATGTTGGAGAGAAGTTGTTGAGGAGAACTGGCCACTTGCCGTCAGAAATCAGAATACGTTGTGCACTTATTTCCTGCTCCTTCATCCAACAATGTTTGTTTAGTCTGCTACAGGGCATTGCTGAGAACCCATCTTTTTCCTTTTAGTATTGTTTAACTTCAAATATTCATCTTGTTGTTTTCTCTTTGTTCATTTAGATTACAAATTATAAGTTCTTAATTGCAGCTTTCTGCTGTTACTGCGGAAAGAGATCAATTAAAAGATGTTGATGAGTTGGCAAAGCACAAGAATGTTGAAGCAGGGGCAGGAACAGTCAGTGGAATTCTTGTTCAGGTTGTGGAACACAATTCCTGTTTTTATTTAAATTTTCATGCAGATACTCATGATGGTCTGTGTTTCTTTCTTGCTTTACAAGGACAGAAGCTTGAATCATCACTTGCTGAGAAGGAAAACTGTATAAAGGAACTGGAGAGCAATTTGTGTGAACAAAAAGAAGTCAGTAATCGTCAGCATAATGAAATAAGGTTGCTCACAGAGAGGCTAACCAATGAAGCAAGAAGAATAAAGTTATTAGAAAGGGAGGGAGACCGGCTTCGCTCTGAGATATCCCTATTAGAGTCCAAGGTTGGTTTGCAAGGATAAATATATAAGGCATGTTATTAGATTATCTCATGTTTGCTGCCTATATAGTGGTTTTGAGTTTCTGTATTGATATGCATATACCCATAATGAACTGAGTTGTATGATGTCCAGAATGGTTATTTGAGCTTTGCTGATGTTGCATTCTCCATACGGTGCTCTGTTCTTGAACAAGTGTAGTTCAAGAATGATAACAACATTTTGTTTAGCTTTTCATCCCAAAACCTTTTAGACCCTTGGTTTCTCCCTTTATTCCTCTGTTACTGTTAACCATGACGTGTACAGAAACAATTGAAGTAAACTTGCATTATATTTCATAATTCCAATGGTTGAAGTTGTTTTTTTTCTCCCATCTTGTATTGGGACACTTTGGATGGGGTGTCCCAATCTTGACACTGCATCAAGAGAGATTGGATAAGAAATCCAATCTTGACACTGACAGTACATGGTTTTGGATAGGAATGTCTGAACGGTTACAATAGAAGAGAGAGACAAGAATAATCAGGGAACCTGAGAGGTCAGTCAAACATGGGCAGAATTCACTCTCATATATGTGTGCGTCAGTGTATACAAGAAATATCATGCGCGAATAAAAATTCTCCTCATTCTTGAAACATCCCTACCTCTCTTGACAAAGATGCTTGATGGTAGTCCCAATCTGTTTTATTGCACATATACTGGCAATAATGCTGTTATTTGAAGTTGTCTTGACATAGTTTTAGCGAGTTCTTGACTTATTGTGTCAATCCAGTGTTTGATGGTCTTGATAGCATTCACTTTGGTCTCTTGGAAGTACTTCAAGTTAGTTTCCCATGGACATCGCCTTAAACAACAGAAGTTTATGCCCACCAATGTGACACAATTGAAATAAATGAGACAGAAAACACTGTCCAACTCTTGCTTCACTACAACTGAAAGGTCTCTTAAGGTGGGTCAAAGTGCCCCTTACCTTATTCCTTCATGGAAGCTCCCAACTTGGCCGATGCATCTGCTCAATCATTCGCGGAGCATGCGGTCTATTAATTTCTAACCATAGCTATTAACAAAAGTACTTTTCTATCCTAAATATGCTTTTCCCTTCTTTAGAAGCGAATGATTTCCTGAAGCACTTCTAAAACCATTATTTTTTTGGTAAATGCTGACTCCCATGTGAAGTTACTTGTTTTGCTTAATTTCTTTTGTGTATATACAAGGAGAACCCTTTATTTGAGCCTCCCCTTTCAGTTTTTAAAACGTGCATTGTAGTATTCAATTGCGATATTGGACGCTCCACTGCTTCTTGTTGTCAAGCATGTACATTGAGATTTGGAAAGTAGTTGAGTTTACAATATTTTTTGGGGCATATGGATATTAGACCTCCATTAGTTTAGAAGGTTCCAAAAAATAAAATTCTTTAATTCATTATTTCCTATTCTTCTTAATGACATATAACACTTTCCTGAAATTTGAGAGTTTCAACATGCGTATTTATGAGTTTCAGGCTATGTTGGGAGGCACATCAAGCTATATTTCCATTATAACAAATGGTTCTCATTATACTATAGAATCAAAATGACATGTAACAAGTAACAACTGTTCAAGAAAAGGACATGTGTCAATCCTTTTTTGTTTTTGTATATTCTGATCACCATAATGGTTGTCTAGGATCCAGTGGAGTTATCTTGGACAGTATCATGCTCCAAATCATTTCGTGATAGTATTGAGAAACTAGTGTACAAACAACGGCCAAATGCTGATTTTACTAAACATTTGTTATTGTTTTATTCTAACACAAATTATTATGGTTGATGATGTTCTTATTATGTTGTTTCATTTGATTACGATGTATGTTGCTAAATGATTAAAACATGCAAAACATGTGCATATTGTAGATAAAGAAAACACATGATGAAAAAGTACCAAGTAGCATGTTAGTGACATCAGTAGTTACAATTCCTAGAAGCTAGTAGGGTGAAGATTCTTTTTAGGTTTATTATTATATATTTTCTTGCCAAGTGTAGTATGAGACTGCAATAACGTTGTATTTTGGCAGTTGGGGCATGGTGATTTTTCATCAGCAGGTACAAAAGTTCTGCGAATGGTGAATACCCTAGCAGTTGACGATGAGGCAAAACAAACAATAGAGGCATTGCAAACCGAGTTGCGGAAGACAAAAGAGAAATTGCAAGCGGTTGAAGAGTTGAAAAAGCAGTCAGGTATCGTGAGCTTTTTTTGATCTTGTTGCATCCATTTCCAATTTTTCGTTCCATCTGAAGCACGATGTGGCTTATCGTTTTAGTCATTGTTGCAAAAAAGGGCGGAGCCACGAAAATGTTGTACGGTGGGCACGTTAATAAGTATCAATTTTGTTTCTAATTGATAGCAGAAGTACATAAATTCAAATTTATTGCAATCATATTTAATACTTTGAAGTTTGGTAAACGTAAGAGGTTAAAAACTGATATACGTAGCCAGTACAAACAAAATAATAATAATAATTATAACTTCTTACCAAGAATGATGTTGATTATTGTAATTTACAATTGACCATGATAAGATTTTATCATTTGAAAGTGTTACAAATCAATGTTATCAACAAATTTTTTTGTCTATATATAAAAGTATGACAACAATCTTTCATTTATGACCCCGTAGTTTATTACATAATGACCCTCATTTTTATACAATAACAAAATAACCTTACAATTTTAAAAAAATTATGAAATGACCCTAATATGTTCAAAACTTATTCTGATATGTTCGAAATGTGCCTAAAAGTTAAGAATAATGTTAGTTGTAACTGATTAGTGATTTAATTGGCAGGGAACTAATTAGTGGACTTTATTAAACATTGGGATTTGGGACTGACTATTAGGCTTAATGTCACAACATGTTAAGTCCTAAAATTAGGATCCAATAGCATTCAAAAGTTAATAATCACGTAGGTAGGGGTCTATCCTTATTGATATTATAAGAACACAATAATAGGGTAGACACATTTTAATGTCAAGAAAAAAGAATTGAGAGTGGGCATGTGCCCACCCTAGTCCACTGGGTTATTGATTCTGGAGAGCTGATCTATTGCTTTGTTGTACTCTGACGCTTACCTACGTTTTGAAGCTTGACACTCGAGCTTATCACTGCATAGAGTGATGATTGCTTAAGTTAAGAGAAAAGCAATGAAGTTGAACACCGTAATTCCACATGTGTTTTTCAGCTAACTAGATTTCTGGAAACTATAGGAATCATGTGGTGAGAAATAGCGGCCAGATATCTTATAGCACATTTATGTTCTATGCTGGAGTGGTTTTTTTAATGGTTATTGCATTGCTCATTTCGATGGGAAAAAAAAAAAGATTTTCTAGAAGAAATATATTGAGATGAATATATGTACACAGACTCCAGATTAATGCTTGTTTTCATGTCTTTCGTTGCGAGAAATATGGGTGTGTGCTTATTTTCTTTTTATCTGATGCATCGGCTTTTTGTCATTGAGAACCTTTTGTATGCAGATGGATTAGTTCTTGATTCGATAGACTTAATTTTTATGTCTCTCAACTTTGTTATATTAAAAAGTCCTTGAACTATTACTTCCTCGAAAATTTTGAGAAGCTTGGTGTTGGGGGCATTATAAAAGCATTGTCATCATGTGAGTCGATAAATTTGTTGTCCAAAAGGGTCTGGAGACTTAGCTAACCCACAGCAGGCCAATAAGATTTAGTGTTCATTGCAAGAAGAACAAGAAGTTGTAAAGTGAAGGCAAATAAATATCCAGTTTGGTCAGGATAATCATGTTTTAAAGTAAAATTTCATATGTTCCCTCTAGCAGGTTTTAATTTTTCTGGATCTAGTATTTGACTATTTGCTTATTCAGAATCACATTGATTCTAAACATTTAACAAAAATAGGTGTATATACTCTTCAAAAACTATTTGACGCTGTTTGTTTCCTTGCCAATGTCAGTTTTGAGTTTTGTGTGAAAAATTGAAGTGTTAGGTCGGTATAATATAAGAGGATTTAAGAAGGTAGTCAAAAACAGTTGACCAAAGGCTTCTTAAGGTGAATGCAGTTGATACACGGACACAAAACAACTGAGTTGTTTTTCACTTTCTTTTGTTTTCCATACCCTTTTGTGCTTTTTTACTTCGTCAATCATAATGTTGTTGCCTTGTAAATACTTGGCTACCAGTGACTTTCATGCTCTGATTGGGTATTTTGTGATCTATTCAGCTGATGCTGGCACACTGGTAGACTCCTACATCTCTGGAAAGATTATGCAGTTGAAAGAGCAAATTGCGACACTTGAAAAACGAGAGGAAAGGTGAGTAATTGGTAGAATTTCCTTAGTGCTTACTACTATCTGATTGTATATGATATCAAAACTTAAATTTGCAAATATACTGGTGAACAGATACAAGACAGTTTTTGCAGATAGAATCTCGGTGTTCAGAAGGGCATGCTGTGAACTTTTCGGTTACAAGGTATCATGTATAACTTCTTACTACTATATGTTGGTTCTTGAATGGTATGACACCATTGCAAGTGCATTCTTATCCATTTGGCTGTGTTGGTAGACTGGGGAACAATCTATCTTTTGGCATTATTTACAAAAAAATGGTTGCCTTTATATTCGAACCCACAACCTCCAGGTTATTGGGTTGAATTTTAACCTCTAAACTATTGGCTGCAAGTAGAGAAAAAAATATCTGGTTTATGTTTCTTGTTTTTTTTTTTTTGTTATTCAGAGAATAACATAAAATGAAAGAAAAAAAAAGAAATGGAAAACTAATATAGAATTGTCTTTCGATGTCATTGAATATTTGAGAAAGGCACCCCTTTGTAATTCCCTATGGATATGATACATAGAGATGAAAGGAACCCAATTCTATCCCAAATCTAGTCCAATGGGAGAGAACGATCTTGGAAAATTCTTCGTTTTTCGTCAAATACATGAAAGAACTACTACGGGTGCCCAATTCCAAATAACTTGTATTTTGATTTTTTTGTATCCCAAAACATGTTTAGTTATGTGATGTTGAAAACAGTTTTAAAAGACAAAAAATAGTAAAACATGTTTGGATAGTGATCCAAAAAATAATAAAAATAGGGGATATAATTTGAATTAACTCTTTGTTAAAAATCTTTTGAAAAAAAGGATAAGGGTGAGAGTGGGGGTGGAGTGTGTTATCATGGTTTTCTTTCTGGACCAGTATTATACAACATGTGGACGAACAAGATTTACTCATTGAACTTTCAACATTGCATTACTTGATACTAGAAATTAACCCACGATATTTCCAAAAAAAAAAATAAATAAATAAAACCCAAGGATAAAAGGTTAGTGATGAATGCCCATGGACAAATCTCAGCCATGAGCTAACAAAAAATTAACTTCAAAAATTGAAGACAACAATATGTCATTCTTCCCCTCACTTTTAAGAACGACAAAACAAAGTCAACAACATAGATTTCAAATTTCTAGTTATATTGGGTTAGATATAAGGAGAGAGCCAAATTCAAGAAAATATGCAAAATCAATTGGCGAGAAAGCATAAAGCACATGGATAGAGCATTCTTCACGAACTTGTTAGAAGTCGATCGACCCTTTTCTCATGCGGCTTGTGCCACTTGAAGGGCTAGAGTTTTGGACCAGACTGTGGGGTTTGAAAGGATCGATTGGACTTGCTTGAAAGTTGAATGAAAGACACGGAAAAGAGGGAATTTTTTTTTCTTTTTAAATGATGGATTTAAGTGTGCAGTAGATTACGTCCCTTGTTTTCAATATTTTTAAAAACTATCTCAAAGCTGGTNAGGTTATTGGGTTGAATTTTAACCTCTAAACTATTGGCTGCAAGTAGAGAAAAAAATATCTGGTTTATGTTTCTTGTTTTTTTTTTTTTGTTATTCAGAGAATAACATAAAATGAAAGAAAAAAAAAGAAATGGAAAACTAATATAGAATTGTCTTTCGATGTCATTGAATATTTGAGAAAGGCACCCCTTTGTAATTCCCTATGGATATGATACATAGAGATGAAAGGAACCCAATTCTATCCCAAATCTAGTCCAATGGGAGAGAACGATCTTGGAAAATTCTTCGTTTTTCGTCAAATACATGAAAGAACTACTACGGGTGCCCAATTCCAAATAACTTGTATTTTGATTTTTTTGTATCCCAAAACATGTTTAGTTATGTGATGTTGAAAACAGTTTTAAAAGACAAAAAATAGTAAAACATGTTTGGATAGTGATCCAAAAAATAATAAAAATAGGGGATATAATTTGAATTAACTCTTTGTTAAAAATCTTTTGAAAAAAAGGATAAGGGTGAGAGTGGGGGTGGAGTGTGTTATCATGGTTTTCTTTCTGGACCAGTATTATACAACATGTGGACGAACAAGATTTACTCATTGAACTTTCAACATTGCATTACTTGATACTAGAAATTAACCCAC
This sequence comes from Ilex paraguariensis, assembly GCA_963454935.2. Classification (NCBI taxonomy): domain Eukaryota; kingdom Viridiplantae; phylum Streptophyta; class Magnoliopsida; order Aquifoliales; family Aquifoliaceae; genus Ilex; species Ilex paraguariensis. The sequence goes on from CAUOFW020005059.1 coordinate 390,615, forward strand.
GATATTTCCAAAAAAAAAAATAAATAAATAAAACCCAAGGATAAAAGGTTAGTGATGAATGCCCATGGACAAATCTCAGCCATGAGCTAACAAAAAATTAACTTCAAAAATTGAAGACAACAATATGTCATTCTTCCCCTCACTTTTAAGAACGACAAAACAAAGTCAACAACATAGATTTCAAATTTCTAGTTATATTGGGTTAGATATAAGGAGAGAGCCAAATTCAAGAAAATATGCAAAATCAATTGGCGAGAAAGCATAAAGCACATGGATAGAGCATTCTTCACGAACTTGTTAGAAGTCGATCGACCCTTTTCTCATGCGGCTTGTGCCACTTGAAGGGCTAGAGTTTTGGACCAGACTGTGGGGTTTGAAAGGATCGATTGGACTTGCTTGAAAGTTGAATGAAAGACACGGACAAGAGGGAATTTTTTTTTCTTTTTAAATGATGGATTTAAGTGTGCAGTAGATTACGTCCCTTGTTTTCAATATTTTTAAAAACTATCTCAAAGCTGGTGAAAATATGTTATTAGTGTTTTTTGAAATTTTGACATTTTGTTTTCTGTTTTTTAAAAACTGGATACAAACCTTTGCGGTCCAAAATCTTATAACTTATTATACAATAACTTTTCCACTATAAAAGGACAAACCTAAGCCGCACCGATCCCATTAAACAAGTTATTTCACAGACCTCGTACAAAATAACAGTGAATGAATAGATAAGCATTTGACTCCCCACTGCTCATACAATAAACCCCACAAAAGCCTTGACTTTTGAGGTGATTTTTTTGCTTTTCAAATGTATTTGTCTAAGAAAAAAGTGAACATTTTGGGAGCTTATAGGATAAGAATAAACAGATGTCCAAGAAAATTTATCCATTTCCTCACAATCCAAAGGTTACAATCATGTGAAGTGGGATGGAAATTATGAATGTTAACAAACAAAGAAGCTAAATTGTTTGCTTGTCTTAGACACCTAAAACAATTGAAGCTGCCAAAATAAGAATCTCCCATAACAAAAGAAAACTAAAAATAAGAGAGGCTTCTGGAGGGAAGAAATATGATAGAGACCTCAAAAAAGCACTGATGTGAATTATCATCCCAAAATGGAATTTTAGTTCATCCCCAAACTTATAATTGATGTACCTGTTAAAAAGATTTCAAAGACTCGTATGAGTTAAAATATGCCCTGATGTTGCATTCCACTCATTTTGCTGAACTCTGTACTTACTCTTCATTGCTTTGTGCTATGGAATTAATGGAAATCACCAAAAGCATTTTCCTATAATAACACCACATTTAGTCCTCATTAATGGGGGTTTAGGAGGAACAGACAGGTTGTAGATCTAATATTTGATGTGGCTGTTTTCAGGGTCGAACCCACAACCTCAAGGTTAGTGAGCCGAATTTTAACCACTGAATCAGTGGTGCCCTTAATATTACCACTTGCTAGGGAAATATTTTTAAACGCCCAATTACCAAGTTTCGTACCTCTTTTGCACACTCCCCATTCACAACACGATCTCTCTTATCATTTGCCATTCCAACCAAAGAAAATTCCTTGCCATCCTCTCTAATCATTTAGCAACAAATATAGGGATTTTGTATAAAAATTAATAATATAAAGCAATACTAGAAGCCTTTATGAAAGTAATCTAACCCTATGAAAAAAGATACCCTTTTAGCCTTCAATTTAACATAGAGGATGCAGAATGTTGTTACTTAATGGTTCATGTGATTTCTGAAAATCCAGAAATGAATTACCTTTAACATCAAACAAATTCCAGCCCTATACCCTCTAAAAATTCTCAGTTTCTTTATTAGTATTTACTATTTACATGTCTAATCCTCCATGTTTTCATGTCTATTGTCCACCATATATTTAATCGTAGGGAGTGTTGTTCGAATGGTTTTAGTGCTTTCATACATAAGCTTGGTGTTAGAACACTCGTAGGGCAATATATGTGAATGTCTTTTTAGCACTTGGCTTACATCGCACCTCTTTTGTAAGAGTTCCTTTTTTTGTTTTTTAAATATGGGTGGCTTCGTTTGTCAAATCTTGTTTATTGACTAAATGATGTCTTCTCAAAGCTTTGCTCTTCTTCTTTCTTTCAGCATGAGAGATGGTATTGTACATTAATTTCAAAACCGAGCAAAATGGACCCTTCATGTCCTATTGTTTCATTTTGAATCTATGCTGTTGATTTATCAAGCATTCATTCTTGCATTTCGTGGTATATTAGATAGACAATGTGATAAGTGGCATGTGCATCGGGCGCCCTAGAATACCGCAAGATGTATCCCATGAGTACATTCTGATGCACTCTTTTTTTTTTTAAATTAATGAGTCTGTTTAGATAGAACTTTTTAGCAACTTTGAAAATTTTCGAAGTTAAAAGTTCTCATTGTAATCACAATGCCTGGCAGATTGTAATGGATGATCACCACCGTTCAGATGGAATTCCTGTTACACGTTTTACCCTTCAATCTATTTATGCGCAAAGTGATGATGAGAAGCTTGAATTTGAGTATGAATCTGGGAATACAAACATTTTGGTAAGATGTCTTGTTGGATTCAGTCATATATTAAGAGGGTGTTTTTACAATGTCTATCAAAATAATTTAACATCTTTCAGTTGTCTTTTGTTTTACATAAGACGTAAACTAAAATGCTCCCTTTTATGCACAGAGTCATTCAATCTCTGTAATGACTATTGCCCTGCCATATCTTTCTCAAAATTTCTTTTCAAATCCATGTTTAATTGTCCTTATTAACTAATTTTCTTTTTGGCTCTATTAGGCCAACGATTACACTTCACAGCCTGAGATATCACATCAGGTAAGAATTATGATATCCGCAACAGTGCTTATATTTTAATGCTCATAAATCATTGCTTTTCTTCAATCCAGCAAATAAGGAAAACATATAGAAAGATTTTTGACCAACCAGTAGATTAACGGATTTGATAGATTGATAGAATGAACATACTTTTAGAAGCTTATGTATTTGGTAGTGGGACAGGAAATATTAGGGTTCAAATTTATGGATCGTGATTGTACAATTCTGAATGGGAATGAAAAAAAATGATCAAAACCTTCCTTCAGGCTATATTCCAGAGCCTAATGAAGAGAATATAATGGCATATAAAACTACCATCATTGTGGGTAATACTCTAATGTATATGTGACAACAAACTCTTCAAGTTGCTTTTGTTTGGAGAAATTTCACTGGTACCTTGTGACATTTGGTTTTATTATACGGGCACCCTTTCACATTTTAAAAACGACAATAAGACCCCTTTAGATGATTTAAGATTTCGACAAAAAAGGCTATTTAACCCTTTATTTGATTCTGTAACACTTAAAAAAGGGGCAGTTTTTTTTTTTTTGGGTGGGGGCGGGGGAAATGCCCCAGTGCAATCCAAATCTTTTTTGGGTTCATTTAAATTTTTAATTTTTTTATTATTTAATCCCCACTAAAAAGCTAATAAAAAAATTTATGAATATTTTTATACTTGAATGATGTTTCTGGTATCTAAAAAATTGGTTTAATTTCTAGACCTAATTATGTATCAAGTGATTTTGTTCCAATGAACAAGTGCACGAGTTGCAATTAGAATAATATTATTGGACCATATTAGCCTCCATATCATTAGGTTATCAAATTAAATCAAAATTTTAAGTTCAACAAGTATTATTCTTTTATTTAGTAAATAAATGGGATTCTTTCATAAATTAAACAATCAAGCATACATTTCTTCCATACGCTTCAATATCACTACTTTCTTTTTAAACATAACCTACCTGTCTCAAATATGAATTAAACATGAACATGAAAATCTAATTTTAAAGCTATAATTTGAATGTTCACACCCTAAGTTTAAAAATAAATATTGATGGATCACTGTATTTGCAATAGAATTAAATATTGTTAACATTATGATTTTAATTTAACAATGATTTAGAGGTTGCTTCTATTGCACAAAAGTTCTAGCTCCGCCCCTGCATAAAACCAAACTGGCTCCATGTTTGGCCTACATACTGATCCATGATCCAACGAGAATATTCTCTTAGTGTATGTGTGTAATATGGTGATTCATTGCCAAAATAATTTCATAATCAATCTATTAGTTCTTGGGTGATCTTATATCATAAGTTCTAATTTTACGACACAGGGGTAACTTGGAAAATATTTAAATGTCATCGTTTTTGTTAGTTTTTTAATGTCTGATAGATAGAGGGGGCGCCCAGTTAACACTTTCAAATGTCAATATCCGTGTGAAATTTACCGTTTATGTTTTTACTTCTTCCTATAACAATTTTTAGTGCTAGGTCTTTCCAGAAATATCTCTTAAAATGTGACTTCTAGTAATCTATAAATCTAGCATCCTATTACAACCTATTCACTAATATGCATGTTCAACCATAAATGAAGCAATATATTGCTAACTTCAATGAAAATGAACGAAACCGATCAATCAATGACAAGAAAAATGCTTACCATCTGGAATGAAAGTCAATGAGACAATGAAACTCATATCAAAGCACATAAATATAGCTTTTTTATCAGAAAAATGTGTACATCTAGCTGGTGGATAAAACACGTCTCTATAAGTGGGGAAACACCCATAAAAGAAATGAGATATTGTCAATCAAAATTAAGATAATAATGCAATTTCAAGCAAATATCAGATTTTATGGGCTGACGGGCATATTTGTTGGTATTGTACGATACGCGTATTAGTTTGCATTGTATCGTGCAATATACGATGCGATACACCTGATACAAGACTATATGTATGAGTCGTCGATATTGAGCGAAATAGGTAAAAAACATTTCTTTAAATTTTAACCAGAAAACGATGCTTTTACACTTGGAAGCAATTCTTTCAAACACTAGATAATGAAACAATGTTATTTCACTATCTATAGTTTTAAAAAATAAAAGTCCTCTTTTTTATTTGTTCTATCGTAGGAGTAGATAGTCTGATCGTTAAAAGTGTCCTCCTCTGGCTATTTTAGATGTTAGAAGTAGAACTCTCTAATTGAATTTAACTTTTGATATTGATGAATTATGTTAGAAATTTTAGTATATAGATTGTTAATTTTTTGTTTTGGTATTTGTAGTCTCTTTAAATTGTTTTATTTGAGAAATTTGTGGTACAATGAAATGTTATTTTGACATTTTATCATAGGTATATGTATTTTTTAATATATTTTATGAAATTGCACGTATCTTATGATACACGATACGTTATAATACCTGATACATTGTTTTTGAAAAACGATACGTCTTCCGACACGTTTTGACAACATTGGTGTTGAGTACTATATCAAGTTGTTTTGTGCCTTCTTGAGTAGTGTTTTGAGCATTGTCTACATTTTTATGTGGCTACGATAGAGTCCTAATTGCAATTTTGACTTCAAAATGTCATTGGGGCATGTAATTGCAGGTTGATATATTCATTCGGAAGATGAATTCAATTCCAGCTTTTACTGCCAATTTGACTGTGGAGTCTTTCAACAAGCGAACTCTTTCTTGATGTGTGGCATACTATTTGTTGCATCCCTGGCCTATTCTTTGGGCTGCCAACCAATGTGCCATGAATATGGTGCAGACTAAAATATGAACTAGTAGATTTGGTGCTAATTTCGGGCCAGATCATTGTGTGGTGTAGCAGCAGTTGATTTTTATGCAAATGAAATATGCTTGACCACAGTAGTTCATGGCATATCATGTTTTGGAATAATTTGCAGGTCAATACTAGGTCACATCTTAAAGTGATTCTAAATGTTAAGGATGACTGTTCTCAAGGGTTGTCCTCTGCATTTGAAATTTATCTTGATACGGTAATGCCTTTATCTAACATAAGGTGTGTTGNGTCTTAAAGTGATTCTAAATGTTAAGGATGACTGTTCTCAAGGGTTGTCCGCTGCATTTGAAATTTATCTTGATACGGTAATGCCTTTATCTAACATAAGGTGTGTTGCTGGCCAAATCTGCTTCATACATATGCTACTGAGACGTGAGGCCTTCCTGCTATTGCTATTTCTATGGTTACTCTCAGTACCATGCAGACCACATGTTGTTATTCTTTCAGTTCTGATGTTGCTGGTTTCTGTTGCTTTTGGTGTATTCTCTTGGGTCACTGATGAGGGATAAAAGACTTGGTTTTGTTGGTGTTGTGTCTTGTTTGGTTCAATAATGTGTACTTAGAATTGTACTGTTGGTCGATGGTTTTGAAAATAGATTGTGTAGATTTGTTTGATTTGGAAAAGGAGTGAATGATGTTGGGTGTAATCACCTGGGGTATATTTGATAAAATGATTCTTTGGGAAATGCACACACACACACAAATTAGTACATTTACGTTGGAACAAGCAGTTTGAGGGGAAGCATTTGAGTAGTTGTAGGAATTAGGACATAATTGAACAAATTGAGGTAGTGGGAAACATTAAAGCCGTTGGAGGAGGTCTTTAGTGTGGTCGAGAAATGTTCATAGATTAAAGGCATTTTGATGCATTTAGCAGAATTTCAGTGCATGAATAGTGAAACTTTTTTGTGACCATTCTTCTTTTTCTCTTTTTTCCTGCAATTATTGAAATTATGCATACACTTGCTGAGGTGCTTTGGGGGGAGGGGGGGCCTGGTTCCATTTTTCAGTGCCACGCTATGGATGTTGACGTCTCTCATGGACTTTGTCCTAAATTCCCACTGTTGACCAAGTGTAAATGCTCAGATTGTGTTGTTTTTCCCCCAAATCCTTGGCACATAATTTTTCATGTTTGACTACTGTTATGAAACAGCAGCCTAGAAGATACTGAAAAAGACCTCGATCCTTCCTACTATAATTTTTGTTAATGATAGGTCACTACTATTGGAGATTACTTTTTCGACGGGTAATATAATGCTAAGAAAAATTGAGAAAAATTATGTTAGGAAGGGTTTCAAACAAGATCTGCTCCAATAGATTCTTTTAGTATAAAAGTTTGATGGTTTTGATAACATATCATACCCAAGTGAAGTTCGATATTTGGAATTTTATTATACTAGTCAACATGTTTATTCATTAAAATCACTTACTCGTCATGCACTCTTCTTTTCTCCCAATGTTCTCTTGCTAAACACTCTTCGTCTGGGGTCTCTCTCTCTCTCTCTCTCTCTCTCCAAATAACATTGAACTATTTTATGTAGGGTTGTCAAACGTGTCAGAGGTTAGGTCATTTTTTGTTGGGTTAATTTTAAGTTTGTGTTAGAAATTTCAAAACTCAAACATATCATATTTGAATATTTTATTGAGACGTGTAAATACTAACCTGACCTGGTCATTAAACAAGTTACTCGAATTCGACCTATTTGACACGTTTAATAAACATATCGTTTTTGAGTTTATACACATAACATTGTCTGTTTAACTTGTTTAACATATATAACATAGACTTGTTTAACACACATAATATGTTTTCACACCACTTTATTACCTTTAAATACATCATTCAATCATTTATCCAAAATTTCAAATAATTTTTTTACAAATAACATCATATTTCATCAATGATATTAACTAAAATGCATTTAAATTTCAACCTAAAAATTAAAACAAGAATTATACTACAAATTATTATAGTAGAAGTAAAAACTAATAAGTAATAATGTTAAGACCACATTAGTCATATATAATAGGTAAGGTAAACTGTTATAAACGGGTTAAATAGGTCTACAATGAGTTAGGTCGGGTTTGTGTCATAATCATGTTAACCCGTTTAAAATATACAGGTTAATTAGGTCAAAATCGGGATGACCTAATTTTGATATGAACCCGACATGATTTCTTTTTGTGTTTAAGCGTGTTGACCCGTTTTAATCTATTAACTTGTTTATTTTATGTCAGACCCATTAATTTCGTGTTCGATTCGTATTGTGTCAACGTGTTGTGTCAAAAATTGACGGCCAGAATTTTATGACTTGAAATCAGCAGAATGCTAACTCCAATTTTCTGTACATTCGACAAAATCAAAGATTTTTCGCACTGATTGGAATACAATGCTTATCGATTTGAAAGAGAGGGGAAAACTTTGAACTTATTAATTTAAATAAATTGTAAAAATAATTTTTGGGATTCTTACTGTGTGCATAGAACTAGTGAGGTATTTCATCTGTCTCTCGTTGAAAGAGACTCACATACCTAAGCCTAACAGGAGAAGGCCGTAGTAGAGAATGCATGGCATGACGTAGGGCTTCCCATTCACAGCAAGGGCTGACGTGGCCAGCTATGCGCCATCGAAAGAGATCAGGTGTGCCAAACGTCAGCATGCACCACACCACATCACATCACTAACACCAAGAAGGTGAAAAACATAGTAAACCAATGGAAAAAGCCCAAATTCCTCGTTGGTTGAGTGAATGAGGTTGAACCATCACTATCTTTTCCCTTCTTCTTGTCCATCTAGAGAGAGAGAGAGAGAGAGAGAGAGGATACGCAATCTGTTAATTGGATTAGCGGAGAGAGAGGGAAGAAAGCGACCTTTATAGGAAAGTTAATTACATATGTAACATGACATTTTAATCTTCAAATACAAAATGAAAATAACTAAAAATACTACTAGCACAACTTATAACCCTGCTATATCTAGATACCTAGGGAAACAATTCACTAAAACTACACCCACTATAACACTTACTAAATAATCTCCTATCAATTGTGAGTGATTATATTCATACAAATACAACAAACCAAATGGCGTGGCATTGTCAGACATAGAAGCTTTTTCAATCAACTACGTTAACCAGAAAGTATTGTTGGCACTAACATTTTCTTTCAAAGCGAAGTTTAAAGTATTTGGACATAGGGGGGAATTCATCGTCTCGTTAATTCATGGATCCCATTCATTCCATTAAACGACAAACAGTAAAAGTGATGTGTAAACTTTAAATCATATCCGAGTATAGCTAATACGGGCTTAATTGTTCTACGAGGCATTGAAATAAGGGGAGAAAGAAATTAACCTATGGAATGACAAATATGTTTAAGGGAATCCCTCACCTCCATCCATCTTTTTGAAGATGCAGTCTTTTTATTTATCATCTGGCTTCGCTCTCCCTCAGGCCTACTTAGTAATCCTCAAACTGCTGGCTCAATTTCGCAGTAGTTCAAAAGTCTGAGCTCTTACTTCTCTGATCTTCAATTTTCGATTTTCATAGAATGACTTTTCTAGTTTTCTAGGGTCTTCATCAGCTTGTAACCACTATACATTGACCATAATTGTTGTAACTTATTTGTTGGGAAGTCACGTGCGAAGACCCACATTGAATAGGATAAACGTTGGAAGTGTGTTTATTAGAGACCTATTTTTCCGGGAAAAAAAAAGTTTATTACTGACCTAACAAGAAATATAAAGATCCAGCAGTATTTGTTTTGTCATGGTTTATAATTTTATAGTGAAAATTGGGGCTAAGTCTCCCTCAATGGACTTATAATGAGTTTAGTCCATCAAGGAAACTTATTTGGAGATAAGTCTGCTTTTAATCTTACTTGATAGTGTAAATCGAATTGTATGAGTAATGAATCGTAATTATGCTTTGCACTGATGGTGGTGTGACAATGAAAGAAATATTTTTCTAGGGGTTGAGAGGATTAACATAGAAGAAGTATAGTGGTTCACCAGCTCGGGAGCTCGATTAATCCACTTTTTAATGGAGACTCTTGCTCCGTGCCTTTCAATAATGATAATTACAAGAGTACAATGACTAATTTTTGCCTTTAGGGTCCTCCCCCTTTCCTTGGGGGCGTTACATAGTATTTATAGGGCTGTTCCTTATTCAGTGGAATCTTGGCCAAGATTCTTGCCCTTATTTTGTGGGGTTCTTCTTAATTCTAGGAGAAGATCTTAGTTGGTTAAGATTAGGTGCCTTGATTATAGCTGCCAAACGCTTTAGGAACCTCTCGTGGTTATCCAGCCATTGCCTTGCTTCAAGAGACATTCAGCCCTTGCCTTCTGACCTTAGTTAATATGGCTGACCTCCCGGTCTGAGCTGAACTCTTGAGCTAACACTTGAGATTTACTTTAGGCATCATCAGTTGTCCCCCATCCCTTGGCCCAAGTGAGCTTGGGCATGGGCTGAGCTGTTTTCGCATTGGACCAGGCCTGCACCTAGCTGACCTTAGTCTGCGTGTAAGATGCACGTGGGGGGCTCTTTGACGGTTTACAACAATCATGGTTTCCTCGATTCCCCTGCATGTTTCAGTCCACATCACTCAAGCTTTAAATGCTCAATCGACTGCTCAAAAAATCGCTCAAAACTCCCTGTTCATCTTTTACGCTATTCACCTTTGTCTCCGACTCTTTTTTTCTGCGATTTTTGGGCTTTCCTCCACGCGATTCTCTTATTCTCTGCTCAAAACTGTGCTTTCTGGGTTGGACTCGAAGTCCTGCTTTGCTCTTCTCCTTCAATTTTGTTCTTTGGCTGCTGTTTATTACTCTTTTCCCTGCCTAGGTATGCTTCCTTCTGCCTCTTTCTCTTTCTTTTGCCTTTCCTCACTCTGGATCCCTCGACTTGGAGGTGGCCATTATTTTTCTGGGTTTTTTGGTTCTTTTTCTTTTAGAATCGCTATCGTTGCCTATCTCCTCTTCCCCGGTTTGTGGATTGGAACTCCACTGTGCAAATTCTTACTGTCGAGAGGTACAGTGCTGACCCTAGAATTATCAAGGGGTGTTTAGTTAGTATTCCTCATTTTTATAATTATTTCGATTTGCCTTTCTCTTTGCCAATCATGTCTGCCTCCTCTAGAGCAACTCCCTCCTCTGTTTCCCTCCTAGGCGATAAGTCTGACGAGGGAGATTCTGATTTAGGGCATGTAGGTGATGAAATTGACAACTTTCCCGGTGTTGAGGCTGTCGATACTAAGGTGGACTCCAAGGAACTCCCCTCATCTTCCTCTCATGTACCTCCTAGTGCTGACAAGGGTAAGGGTAAGGTGGGTGAGGTTGAGATTCCTGATAGTACAGCGAGTATGGGGGCTGCCTTCAGGCATGTTGAGCTTGTGGATCCCAGTGGGGTGGGTCCTATTCTCATGGAAGCTTTTAGTGCTCATTTTGATTTTTCCCTGCTGTTCAGCCCTGGTGTCCGGATAAACTCACCCCATACGTTGCCCAAGTGCACAAAATAGTTTGTTTCTTTGTGGCCGCTTTCGAGAATGACCTTCTTTTCCCTATGCACCCTTTCATAAAAAATGTTCTGCAACACCTCAGTGTCTGTCCTGCTCAGCTTTCTCCTAACTTCTGTGGTGTTTTAGTAGGTCTTTTAGTTTTCTTTAAGAAGCATGGACTTGGGACTCCCACCATTTCTCTGCTTATGGACCTTTTCAATGTCAAGCTTACCTCAACTAAGGGCTTTCTATATGTTTCTAGGCAAACCTCGTCTAGGCAGATCATCTCACACCTCTCGAGTTCTCATAAAGGCTGAAAAAAAAATTTCTTTTTCGTTGGGGGTGTCAATTGCGAATACAACTCTGCTAATAAAACAGACATTCTTGAGATTCCCAGAGCTTGGTCAGCCCCAGATAACTTAGGTAAGTTCTTGCCTAACTGAACTACAGTTTGAAGATTTATGAGTTGCTTTCCTGATCTCTGCATCTTTGGTGTTCCCCCTTTCTTAGGCATTCGACCTAAACTCAGCGCCGAGGATAAGCGGGTGAGACTGAAGTTGGCTAAGTGTAATCCAGAGAGGTACTCTGAGCTCCTTAAGCCCTGGGAATTAGAAAGGCAGCGATTCGGCCCTCCTCCAATCCCACTTTCCTTTATCTGACCTGAGGACGTAGAAGGTAATGCTTTTTCCCTTATTTGGTTTTATTAATTTCCTCCCTTTCTTTTTCCTTTTGACTAACTAGCTCAAGCCAAATCTTCCAGGGTCTTCTACAATGAAGCCTACCCCTGAGATGCTCCAAGCTAAGGTAGAGCTATTGAAGAAGAAAAACAAGGGTGGTACCAAGCGCAAGGCTGAGGGCAGTTCTGGTGGGAGCCTAGTTACTCGAGCTAAGGTTCAGAAAATGGATACTTTCTTTGCCTCTGCCTCTACCTAGAAGGCTCCACCATCCCCCCTACATGCTTCACCAATCTTAGGACTTCTTTTCCCCCAAGGGACCCGACCTGCCACTGAAGATGCTCTTGGGCGAGATTAGTCCTCCCCTTCTGAATCTGAAGTTGAGAGGGCCTTGGAGACTGCTCGCACTTTCCCTGGTCGTGCTGCTTTTGTATCAACCAAGGAGACCTCCTAACCTCTCATGACAGGCAAAGGGGTCTTCTCGAAGTTTGAGAATTCTCTTATTATCGATGTGAAGCATGTTGCAGAGGCCATTGCCTCCATTATCCTAGAGTCTGACATGATGTGACCACTTCTGTACCCTTGAGAACCTGTGTTTCCACTACGCTCTATGGATGTACCTCAGTGAGATTCTAATTTGTCAAATTCTCCTTTTTTTCCTTTGGTTGTCTTGTGCTCTTCCTTTTACACTAATCTTTCATGCTTGTCTTCAGACCACCATTCAAATAAGCAGCTTGTTAAAGCGAATTCATGCCCTGGAGGGGTCGGCCAATGCTTCCAAAGCTTTTGAGCTGAAGTGTGCCAATCTGGCCTTTGAGAATAATGACCTTAAGGTCCAGGTAAAGGAGTTGCAAGAGCAAGTGGAGCAGCAGTCTTCCCTTGCCAAGTCCAGACAAGAGAAGCTTAGCAAGACTAAGGAAGACCTCTGGTCAAAAATCGATGACTGGATCGAGCAGAGCCGAAAGTCCCTTGATGTTCTGGTTTCTTTCAGGAACATGAATAGGGAGACGCTGGTGGTGTGAGACACTACCATCCAGAAAAAGGATGAGTTGATTGCCCAGATAGAGGATGACGTTCTCACCAGATGGGCAAAATGGTGGATTGTTTTCCAGGGTATAGCTGAAAGGACTTACCCTGAATTGAACTTTGACTTTTTAATTCCCCCTGAGGAAGAGGCCGAGAGGTCTGATGAAGAAGAGGATGATGCTCCTACTCCTCCTGTTTCTTAAGATGTGCCCATAGACTCTGGAGGGCTCATTCCTCTAGTTGGGACTTCAGCTCAAGATGCTTCTGCCTCTTTAGGCATCTCTACTCCCTTGGCTGCTAAACCTGTTTTCCCTCCCTACTGAGCTGGCCACAAGAGCCTTGGTTTATCTGAGGTCCCTGCCTCTTTGCCTGCTCTTGACCTTCATGAAACTTCAACTGTTGCTGTGCCAGAGAGGTCGCCTGCTGAGCTGGAGAGCCCTTTTTCCATTCCTCGTGCTGAGACATCAGTTATTGCACTGCAAGACCCTTCATCTACTGCGTAATGCAATCTTCTCAACCCTTTCCCTCTCTCAGCAAATGAATAGAAAATTGTCATGACCAGTTTAGCATACATAGTAAGGGTCTAGTTTTTACTTGTTTGAAATATAAGACAATGAGTACCTGAAGTCTTACCTTTAAGGAGCTTCCATTTGCTAACCTACGTAGCTGACCCTTAAGGAGCTTTCATTTGCTGACCTGCATAGCTGACTTGCTCCAAGGCTAAATAACCTCCGAGCTGGCTTGAGGGGACCCTTTGGTAAACCTTAGGAGACATGTGCACGTGTAGCCATTGGTCAGGTACTCTTTTCTTCTTGTGAGTTCAGCTGATCTGATTAGGTGAAGTGAAGTGCTTACAATCATGCTCTGTCCAGTGGTTCCAATGTGCCGAGGTCCTGGACTGTTATGGACCACACGCAAGGTGAAAACCTGGAAGAACATGCCTAGATGCAGCTGCTTGAGTGCATTGACTTCCTCATTTCTGACTTGCTGACCTCCCGATGTGTAAGATTTTGTTTTGACCGTTCTTTTATGCTCNACTCCTCCTGTTTCTTAAGATGTGCCCATAGACTCTGGAGGGCTCATTCCTCTAGTTGGGACTTCAGCTCAAGATGCTTCTGCCTCTTTAGGCATCTCTACTCCCTTGGCTGCTAAACCTGTTTTCCCTCCCTACTGAGCTGGCCACAAGAGCCTTGGTTTATCTGAGGTCCCTGCCTCTTTGCCTGCTCTTGACCTTCATGAAACTTCAACTGTTGCTGTGCCAGAGAGGTCGCCTGCTGAGCTGGAGAGCCCTTTTTCCATTCCTCGTGCTGAGACATCAGTTATTGCACTGCAAGACCCTTCATCTACTGCGTAATGCAATCTTCTCAACCCTTTCCCTCTCTCAGCAAATGAATAGAAAATTGTCATGACCAGTTTAGCATACATAGTAAGGGTCTAGTTTTTACTTGTTTGAAATATAAGACAATGAGTACCTGAAGTCTTACCTTTAAGGAGCTTCCATTTGCTAACCTACGTAGCTGACCCTTAAGGAGCTTTCATTTGCTGACCTGCATAGCTGACTTGCTCCAAGGCTAAATAACCTCCGAGCTGGCTTGAGGGGACCCTTTGGTAAACCTTAGGAGACATGTGCACGTGTAGCCATTGGTCAGGTACTCTTTTCTTCTTGTGAGTTCAGCTGATCTGATTAGGTGAAGTGAAGTGCTTACAATCATGCTCTGTCCAGTGGTTCCAATGTGCCGAGGTCCTGGACTGTTATGGACCACACGCAAGGTGAAAACCTGGAAGAACATGCCTAGATGCAGCTGCTTGAGTGCATTGACTTCCTCATTTCTGACTTGCTGACCTCCCGATGTGTAAGATTTTGTTTTGACCGTTCTTTTATGCTCTGGACCCTTCCTTGGAGGCCTGCTTGTTTTATCCAGGGGGTGTCGTTGATGTCTGCTTTCAATGCATATCCTTTCCACCAAAAAGGTTCCTGCTTCCTTAATTTGGAAACCTAGAGACCCACCGACTTAAGGTTTCGTGTAATTAACAACTTTCTAAAAATCTGGGGTCTTCAAAGGATTTCTATAAGTACTGGCTATCACTTTCCTCCGGATATCCCTTTGTTATTATTGAGGGCTTAACGTCTTATATTTCCTTCTCTTCTCTTTTTCGCCCGAATCCACTATGTCTGCCCCCTTTTCTGCTCTGTTTCAAGAGCGAACCTCCTTTAGGGTTGAGTGGATGTGGCATACTCGCTACTTTATTCCCTCAGTGGTGACGTCCTTCGATTTAGAGAGGATAAGGAAGAAATTCTTTCTTGATTTGGAGTTACCTCTACAAGTTCCAAGCTCCGATGAACCCTGTAATTACTTTCCTCCTTGTGGGACATGCTTCTTTGAAGCAACTTTTGAGTTAGGTCTGTGTCTTTCCATTCATCCTTCTATTGGATTTATTTTGGCCTATATGGGCTTGTGTCCTTTTCGTCTTTCACCCATGGGATGGGCTGTCATGATCAGTTTCTTCCTTTTCTGGCGTCTGCGAGGTAATGACGAGTTTCCTACGGTTGCCGAGTTTCTCCACTTTTTTACTCTTGAGAAGGATGAAGTTCCATGCTTCGTCTGCTTCCGGTGGAAAGATTTTTGGCTTCGCCGTTTAGTGTTTGGTCTCCCCTCCCTTCCTTCAGGATGGGCTCAACGCTTTTTTTTTGTTTCAAATGACTCATGGAGGTCTTTCGAGGTGGGCACTAGAGAGTGCAGAGTCCTTCGGTCCTGAAAGAGCTATTCTTACCCAGGTGAAAGTGATGAGGATCTCTCTGTTGGGATCAAATTTTATGATGTTCTCTACTTATCTTGTTTCTTAGTATACAGGTGTTCCTGATCTGGACTTACTTGAATTGATGAGGGTGGAACTAATGTCCCAAGCTGAGTCTATGTCTTTTTCTGAGCTCATGACACCAGGCAATCTGTTCTTGTTTAGTTCTGCCGCGACTGAAGGAGACTTTTTTTTTTTTTTTTTTTTTTTTTTTTTTTTCTGAAGACATTGGAGCTCCTTCAAAGAGGTGTAAGAGGGATGGTTTTTCCTCCCCTACCTCTGATTATGACTTGGGGGAAGTTCTGTACTCCACTGCTGGGCAAAAGCTGATGGATCTTCTATGATCAGCTGAGAAGGAAAGGGATGAGCTGAAAAATGAGAACTTTCATTTGAAGGAGAGGGCACTGAGTTGGAGAGACGATTAGGAATTTTGCTTTGATTGTACCCTTGTAACCGCAGATGTTCTAGAAACCTCAATTTTCCCATATCTGCATCGACCAATGAGTTCATCGTTCTTGTTATGAATTAGTAAGTTCATCGCGAGCTCTTGAGCTCTTCTCATGAACAAGTGAGTTCTCCGTGAACTTCAGGGCTTTTTTTTTTTTTTTANCTTCTTGACTAGAATTATAATGGCTAGCCAAACTAGGTAATCCACTTCTCTAATGGCTTTCACGTGAAGGAGCTTATTGACCTCTTCATTGATGGCTTTCTGATGATCCGAGGCGAAGCTCCTCCTATTCTGCTTAATGGACTAACAAGCTGGATTCACGTTGAGCTTGTAAGTGATGACAGAAGGATCAATTCCTTTCATGTCCTCTTGCTTCCATGCAAAAACTTCCTTGTTCCTTTTTAAGAATTGGATGAGGAGATCTTTGATCTCCTTGCTCAGCTTGGATCCAACGTAAACAAGATGCTCTGGCTCCTCATCCATTTGAACAGGTTCTAGCTCTTCTAATGGTGTTGGCCTAGTCTCGAGTTTATCCCTTATGTCAAGCTTATTCAATTAGATGCTCTCAACCTCCTTATTTCTTATGGATGCCATGTAGCATTCCCGTGCTACGTGCTGGTCTCCTCGGACCACTCTAACTCTGTTTTCTGNGGCTCTAAGGCTCTTTCTATGAACTAATGAGTTTATCGTGAGCTCCAAGGCTCTTGTTATGAACTAACGAGTTCATCGTGAGCTTTAAGATTTTTTTTTTTTGCGTGCTCATAAGGATAGATGAATCACAGAATTGCTACTTTTTTTTTTTTTTTTTTAACAATGGTTCATAATACAAGATAAACTTACTGAAAAAATTTTCTAAGATGTTATGCATTCCATAAATGGGGTAGGACTTTCCCTTTTTCTGTTTGTAACTCATAATTTCCTGGTCTAATTACTCGAGATACTATGTATGGACCTTCCCAGTCAGGCCCCAGTTTCCCATTAGTGGGATCATTTCTTGCCAGCAGAAGCTTCCTCAACACCAGATCTCTGACCTTGAAACTCTTATGCTTGACCTTCATGTCGTGGTACATAGCTGTTTTTCTTTGGTAGTTCTTTATGTTGTTCAGTGCTGCCTCCCTCTTTTCTTCCAACTGATCCAAACTTAGCAAAAGAGAATTATCATTATTTTTCTCGTTTGCTAATCCTGTTCTAAGTGAAGGGAGCCCAACTTCGATAGGTGCCACTACTTCGGATCCGAAAGCTAAAGCAAATAGAGTCTCTTGTGTTGCTGACTTGGTAGTTGTCTTGTAGGTCCATAGTACTTCTGGGAGGTGTTCTACCCACTTATCTTTCAGACTTTCCAACTTGGTCTTTAGGGCAGACTTTAAAATCCTGATGGTGACTTCTGCTTGTCCATTAGACTGGAGATGAGTTAGGGCAGAGAAGTAATTCTTTATTCCGAGCTCGGCACATAAGTTTTTGAACTTTGGGTTGTCGAACTGCTTCCCATTATCCGACACAATTGCTCTGGGGATCCCAAATCGACAGATTATGGATTTTCAAGTAAAATTCTGACCCTTTTGTTCTGTAATAGTTGCTAAGGGCTCCACCTCTACCCACTTGGTAAAGTAATCCACCCCTATAATGGTGAACTTGCATTGTTCTACACCAGTGGGAAGAGGTCCTAGTATATCTAAACCCCAATGTTGGAATGACTAAGGACTTATTACTGAGGTCAGGAACTTTGGTGGGCAGTGAGGGATGTTGGCATGCATCTGGCAAACCTTGCATTTTCTGACCAGGTCTATTGTGTCCTTGAGCAAAGTGGGCCAATAATACCCCTGCCTTAGAGTCTTTCCTGCCAAAGCCCGTGCCCCAATATGATTGCCATAGAATTTCCCGTGGATTTCTTTGAGTATGTAGTTGACGTCTTTATCTCCTACGCATTTAAGGAGTGGAGTTGAAAAACCTCGCTTATACAAGCTTCCCTGCAGAATAGAGAATCGAGCTGACCTAGTTCTCAGCTTTGCAGCCTCCTTGGGGTCTTCTGGCAGGGCTCCCTTTTGGAGATACTCCAAGATGGGGTCGATCTAGCTTGGTGGATTTTGTATGGGGAGCACTTCTTTATCTTCAACACTAACGGATGGTTCCGCCAGATGCTCCACGGGGATCAACTTGTCCAGATTTTCTTGTGAAGCTGTTGCCAACTTTGCCAAAACGTCTGCTCTCGAATTTTTAGTTCTAGGCACATGTTTGATCTTTACTTGCACAAAGTTCTTGATTAATTTTTGCACCTTTCTAAGATAAAGGGCCATCTTCTCACCCTTAGCCTCGTAAGCACCCTCTATCTGTTTTACCACGAGTTGAGAGTCACTGCAAATCTCCAGTTGCTCGGCTTCCATTGAATGAGCTAAGCTAAGCTCTGCTATGACTGCCTTATACTTGGCTTCGTTGTTTGAAGCTTTGAATCTAAATCTCAGTGCGTATTCAACATCTATCTCATCGGGGGATGTCAAAATTAAACCAGCTTTGCTGCCCAGAGCATTGATAGCTCCATCTACCGAAAGTTTCCACGTGGAGAGGTCAGTTACTAACTGCGCTGTCTCTGCAGGTATTCCAGTTGTGAATTCTGCAATGAAATCTGCCAATATCTGTCCCTTAATGGCTGTCCTTAGCTTGTACCTGAAGTCAAACTCACTAAGTTCAATGACCCATTTAACCAGTCTCCTTGAAGATTCTGGCTTGTGTAGCACCTGCTTCATAGGTTGATCTGTTGGAACTTCGATAGTGTGAGCCTGGAAGTAGGGTCTAAGTCTCCTGGGGGTTGTCACTAAGGCTAAAACGAGTTTTTCCATTTTAGGATATCTTTCTTCTGCCCCCCTCAGAGCTCTGCTGTAGTAATAAACTGGTTGCTGAGCTCTATCCTTCTCCCTTACTAGTGCTGCACTGGTTGAGAACTCTAAGACAGCCAGGTAAAGGGTAAATATTTCTCCTTCTAACGGGCTTACCAAGACAGGTGGGGAGCTCAAGTATTATTTCAATGCTTTGAAAGCTTTTTCACACCGAGCATCCCACTAAAATACTTTCTTTAAGACTTGAAAAAAAGGGCTGACACTTGAAAATGAAACGACTCAAGGCAGTTATTCTTCCGACTAAACGCTGTATTTCCCTCGTGTTGGAGGGAGGCTGCATATCCAACATTGCTTTTACCTTTTCTGGGTTAGACTCTATCCCTCTGCTATTGACTATGAAGCCCAAAAATTTTCCTATTGACACCCCAAAGGCGCACTTAGCTGGGTTGAGCTTCATCTTGTATTTTCTCAAGACCTAAAACAACTCTACTAAGTGTTCAATGTGGAGCTTTGCCTTTAGTGATTTGACTAGCATGTTGTCAATATAGACCTCCATGGAGGTCCCAATCTGTTTTTGAAACATCGTATTCACCAGGCGCCGGTAAGTGGCTCCTGCATTTTTTAACTCAAAAGGCATCACTTGATAGCAGTATGTCCCTTGCTCAGTTATGAATGAAGTATTCTCTTGGTCACTGGGATCCATCCTGATCTGATTGTACCTAGAGAAGGCATCCATGAAGTTGAGGAGCTTATGTTCCGCAGCGGCATCTATAATCAAATCTATTCGGGGTAAAGGAAAACTATCTTTTGGGCAAGCACGGTTAAGGTCTGTAAAGTCAATGCAAAGACGCCATTTGCCATTTGTCTTCTTGACTAGAATTATAATGGCTAGCCAAACTAGGTAATCCACTTCTCTAATGGCTTTCACGTGAAGGAGCTTATTGACCTCTTCATTGATGGCTTTCTGATGATCCGAGGCGAAGCTCCTCCTATTCTGCTTAATGGACTAACAAGCTGGATTCACGTTGAGCTTGTAAGTGATGACAGAAGGATCAATTCCTTTCATGTCCTCTTGCTTCCATGCAAAAACTTCCTTGTTCCTTTTTAAGAATTGGATGAGGAGATCTTTGATCTCCTTGCTCAGCTTGGATCCAACGTAAACAAGATGCTCTGGCTCCTCATCCATTTGAACAGGTTCTAGCTCTTCTAATGGTGTTGGCCTAGTCTCGAGTTTATCCCTTATGTCAAGCTTATTCAATTAGATGCTCTCAACCTCCTTATTTCTTATGGATGCCATGTAGCATTCCCGTGCTACGTGCTGGTCTCCTCGGACCACTCTAACTCTGTTTTCTGTTGAAAACTTCACTACAAGATGATAGGCAGAGGGAATAGCCCTTATAGAATTGAGTGAGGGTCTCCCAAGGAGCATATTGTATGCTGAAGGTGCATCAACCACTAGGAATTTCACAGTTGTTGTAGTCTGACAGGGTGGGTCACCTAAGGTCAATATGAGTTGGATTGACCCTAGGGACAACACCCTTTCTCCTGAGAATCCCAATAGGTGGGCACTTACTGGTTCAACCTTTTTCCTTCCTATATCCATTTTATCGAAAGCAGAAGCAAAAATGATGTCTGTCGAGCTGTCATTGTCAATCAAAACACGATGGACAGTCCTGTTGGCCACCACAACTCTTACCACCAAAAGGTCATCATAGGGATGTTGACAGCCCTCCAGATCTAAATCTGAGAAAGTGATAGTCGTGTCTAAGCGTGGAGACTTAAACACAGTCTATACTTCGGGAGTTTCTGTGACTCTGATTTTTCGCAAGTGGGCCTTTCTGGCAGAGCTGGACCCTCCTCCTCCGGAAAATCCTCCAGATATCACTCTAATCTCTCCCATAGGTTGCTAGTGTGGCTCTAGTGGTTGACGCTGAGGGGGTGGAGGTGGCAGAGCTCAGTTTTGATTATCATTAGCCATATAGCGCCGCAGCTGCCCTTGCTGGATTAGAAATTCTATTTCTTTCTTTAATTGGATACAGTCGTCGATGTGATGACTATGGTCTCTATGGAGGTCATAATACTTCGTAAGATCCCTTTTTGTCGGGTCTGCTTTCATCCGGGGTGGCCACCTTAAGAACTTCTCATGTTGCACCTCATACAGTATCTGAGACACCGTAGCAGTTAGAGGAGTGAGCTGCTAGGGTGTATACCTCGGTTGTAGCTCTGGTTGTGGAGGGCTGAGGCGATCCTTGACATTTTCTCTTCTTTTTGGGGAACACTCTCTATCTCTTCTTGGAGACCTGCCTCGTTCTCTTTCCTTTCTGGGACTTCGTTCTCTTTTCTTTTCTTCCTTCCCTTTCTCCTTTCTCCTTTCTCGACGAAGAGCTCCCGACCTTGGAGAGGAGCGCTTCCTCACCATTTAAGTAATTTTCTGCTTGGCAAACACTTCTGCCATACTAGCCTGGGGTTCTTTGAGATGGAAAACATCAAATCTTTTGACTGAACTCCCAGACTTGCTATGAAGGCTGTAATAACAAATATTTCGTCTGGGACATCCACCTTTAAGGATTCTGAGTTGAATCGTTGGACATAAGATCGTAGGTTCTCATCAGGTCCCTGTTTCACATTTAACAAATGGTAGCTCGGTTTCCTATAGGTCTGAGCTCCAATGAAGTGGGACACAAACGAGATTGACAGCTCTTTAAAAGAGGAGATCGAGGCTGGGGGGAGTCTGTTGAACCATGCTAAGGCTGAGCCCTTCAGGGTGATAGCAAAGGCCCTGTATTTCACTGGATCTTGATATCCATGCAACTCCATTTGGTTTTTGTAGGTGTTGAGGTGTTCCACGGGATCCTTTGTCCCATCGAAAGTATCCACCTGCAGCATTCTGAATTTATGTGGGAGAGGGAAGTGCAACACCCCAGCAGTGAATGAGGATTCGGTTTCCTGCACCAAGACATCCATAGTGACTGGGGCCTTGCTCTTCACTGCTTCCTTCATCTAGCTGAACTTTTGCTGGATGTCTTTGAAATGTTGCTCCGAGTGATGTTCTCTTCTCTCATGTTGATAAGGGAAGAAGTCGCTCCTCTCCCCTTCTTTACATTGACTTTGCACTTTCTCGTTGTGACCATTCCTAGGGGGTAGGCAAGATTCTTGCCCCAAGGTCTGAATATTCTCTCTCACCTCATTAACTTCTTTGAGGGGGTCGAGATGCTGTTGCTCCCTTGGTGGTGGATTATTCTGGTCTCCTTGGGCCGGTCGTGCCTCCTGTGGGCGTTGTAGGAGCTTTAAGAACTCTTCGTTCTATTTTATTAGATATTCATTGACAAGACGAAGGGCCTCCATCTCATTATTCATGGGAAAGCTCCCCATGGGGGGAACTGCTTCTTGCGCATTTTTAGGTTGTTTGCTATTTGCGACTTCCTATTGATCTTGCATCCGTAGAGGATTGGTCTGACTTCGACTCATGTTTCGAGTTGATACCATCAGTCATTGAAAAATTAGCTTTATTTGTAATAGAAATAGTCGTTCTCACAGACGTCACCAAACTGATGGTGTAAACCGAATTGTATGAGTAATGAATCGTAATTATGCTTTGCANCTGGTTGCTGAGCTCTATCCTTCTCCCTTACTAGTGCTGCACTGGTTGAGAACTCTAAGACAGCCAGGTAAAGGGTAAATATTTCTCCTTCTAACGGGCTTACCAAGACAGGTGGGGAGCTCAAGTATTATTTCAATGCTTTGAAAGCTTTTTCACACCGAGCATCCCACTAAAAGACTTTCTTTAAGACTTGAAAAAAAGGGCTGACACTTGAAAATGAAACGACTCAAGGCAGTTATTCTTCCGACTAAACGCTGTATTTCCCTCGTGTTGGAGGGAGGCTGCATATCCAACATTGCTTTTACCTTTTCTGGGTTAGACTCTATCCCTCTGCTATTGACTATGAAGCCCAAAAATTTTCCTATTGACACCCCAAAGGCGCACTTAGCTGGGTTGAGCTTCATCTTGTATTTTCTCAAGACCTAAAACAACTCTACTAAGTGTTCAATGTGGAGCTTTGCCTTTAGTGATTTGACTAGCATGTTGTCAATATAGACCTCCATGGAGGTCCCAATCTGTTTTTGAAACATCGTATTCACCAGGCGCCGGTAAGTGGCTCCTGCATTTTTTAACTCAAAAGGCATCACTTGATAGCAGTATGTCCCTTGCTCAGTTATGAATGAAGTATTCTCTTGGTCACTGGGATCCATCCTGATCTGATTGTACCTAGAGAAGGCATCCATGAAGTTGAGGAGCTTATGTTCCGCAGCGGCATCTATAATCAAATCTATTCGGGGTAAAGGAAAACTATCTTTTGGGCAAGCACGGTTAAGGTCTGTAAAGTCAATGCAAAGACGCCATTTGCCATTTGTCTTCTTGACTAGAATTATAATGGCTAGCCAAACTAGGTAATCCACTTCTCTAATGGCTTTCACGTGAAGGAGCTTATTGACCTCTTCATTGATGGCTTTCTGATGATCCGAGGCGAAGCTCCTCCTATTCTGCTTAATGGACTAACAAGCTGGATTCACGTTGAGCTTGTAAGTGATGACAGAAGGATCAATTCCTTTCATGTCCTCTTGCTTCCATGCAAAAACTTCCTTGTTCCTTTTTAAGAATTGGATGAGGAGATCTTTGATCTCCTTGCTCAGCTTGGATCCAACGTAAACAAGATGCTCTGGCTCCTCATCCATTTGAACAGGTTCTAGCTCTTCTAATGGTGTTGGCCTAGTCTCGAGTTTATCCCTTATGTCAAGCTTATTCAATTAGATGCTCTCAACCTCCTTATTTCTTATGGATGCCATGTAGCATTCCCGTGCTACGTGCTGGTCTCCTCGGACCACTCTAACTCTGTTTTCTGTTGAAAACTTCACTACAAGATGATAGGCAGAGGGAATAGCCCTTATAGAATTGAGTGAGGGTCTCCCAAGGAGCATATTGTATGCTGAAGGTGCATCAACCACTAGGAATTTCACAGTTGTTGTAGTCTGACAGGGTGGGTCACCTAAGGTCAATATGAGTTGGATTGACCCTAGGGACAACACCCTTTCTCCTGAGAATCCCAATAGNTAGGGTCCTCCCCTTTTCTTGGGGGCGTTACATAGTATTTATAGGGCTGTTCCCTATTCAGTGGGATCTTAGCCNTATGAGTTGGATTGACCCTAGGGACAACACCCTTTCTCCTGAGAATCCCAATAGGTGGGCACTTACTGGTTCAACCTTTTTCCTTCCTATATCCATTTTATCGAAAGCAGAAGCAAAAATGATGTCTGTCGANTTGAGGAGCTTATGTTCCGCAGCGGCATCTATAATCAAATCTATTCGGGGTAAAGGAAAACTATCTTTTGGGCAAGCACGGTTAAGGTCTGTAAAGTCAATGCAAAGACGCCATTTGCCATTTGTCTTCTTGACTAGAATTATAATGGCTAGCCAAACTAGGTAATCCACTTCTCTAATGGCTTTCACGTGAAGGAGCTTATTGACCTCTTCATTGATGGCTTTCTGATGATCCGAGGCGAAGCTCCTCCTATTCTGCTTAATGGACTAACAAGCTGGATTCACGTTGAGCTTGTAAGTGATGACAGAAGGATCAATTCCTTTCATGTCCTCTTGCTTCCATGCAAAAACTTCCTTGTTCCTTTTTAAGAATTGGATGAGGAGATCTTTGATCTCCTTGCTCAGCTTGGATCCAACGTAAACAAGATGCTCTGGCTCCTCATCCATTTGAACAGGTTCTAGCTCTTCTAATGGTGTTGGCCTAGTCTCGAGTTTATCCCTTATGTCAAGCTTATTCAATTAGATGCTCTCAACCTCCTTATTTCTTATGGATGCCATGTAGCATTCCCGTGCTACGTGCTGGTCTCCTCGGACCACTCTAACTCTGTTTTCTGTTGAAAACTTCACTACAAGATGATAGGCAGAGGGAATAGCCCTTATAGAATTGAGTGAGGGTCTCCCAAGGAGCATATTGTATGCTGAAGGTGCATCAACCACTAGGAATTTCACAGTTGTTGTAGTCTGACAGGGTGGGTCACCTAAGGTCAATATGAGTTGGATTGACCCTAGGGACAACACCCTTTCTCCTGAGAATCCCAATAGGTGGGCACTTACTGGTTCAACCTTTTTCCTTCCTATATCCATTTTATCGAAAGCAGAAGCAAAAATGATGTCTGTCGAGCTGTCATTGTCAATCAAAACACGATGGACAGTCCTGTTGGCCACCACAACTCTTACCACCAAAAGGTCATCATAGGGATGTTGACAGCCCTCCAGATCTAAATCTGAGAAAGTGATAGTCGTGTCTAAGCGTGGAGACTTAAACACAGTCTATACTTCGGGAGTTTCTGTGACTCTGATTTTTCGCAAGTGGGCCTTTCTGGCAGAGCTGGACCCTCCTCCTCCGGAAAATCCTCCAGATATCACTCTAATCTCTCCCATAGGTTGCTAGTGTGGCTCTAGTGGTTGACGCTGAGGGGGTGGAGGTGGCAGAGCTCAGTTTTGATTATCATTAGCCATATAGCGCCGCAGCTGCCCTTGCTGGATTAGAAATTCTATTTCTTTCTTTAATTGGATACAGTCGTCGATGTGATGACTATGGTCTCTATGGAGGTCATAATACTTCGTAAGATCCCTTTTTGTCGGGTCTGCTTTCATCCGGGGTGGCCACCTTAAGAACTTCTCATGTTGCACCTCATACAGTATCTGAGACACCGTAGCAGTTAGAGGAGTGAGCTGCTAGGGTGTATACCTCGGTTGTAGCTCTGGTTGTGGAGGGCTGAGGCGATCCTTGACATTTTCTCTTCTTTTTGGGGAACACTCTCTATCTCTTCTTGGAGACCTGCCTCGTTCTCTTTCCTTTCTGGGACTTCGTTCTCTTTTCTTTTCTTCCTTCCCTTTCTCCTTTCTCCTTTCTCGACGAAGAGCTCCCGACCTTGGAGAGGAGCGCTTCCTCACCATTTAAGTAATTTTCTGCTTGGCAAACACTTCTGCCATACTAGCCTGGGGTTCTTTGAGATGGAAAACATCAAATCTTTTGACTGAACTCCCAGACTTGCTATGAAGGCTGTAATAACAAATATTTCGTCTGGGACATCCACCTTTAAGGATTCTGAGTTGAATCGTTGGACATAAGATCGTAGGTTCTCATCAGGTCCCTGTTTCACATTTAACAAATGGTAGCTCGGTTTCCTATAGGTCTGAGCTCCAATGAAGTGGGACACAAACGAGATTGACAGCTCTTTAAAAGAGGAGATCGAGGCTGGGGGGAGTCTGTTGAACCATGCTAAGGCTGAGCCCTTCAGGGTGATAGCAAAGGCCCTGTATTTCACTGGATCTTGATATCCATGCAACTCCATTTGGTTTTTGTAGGTGTTGAGGTGTTCCACGGGATCCTTTGTCCCATCGAAAGTATCCACCTGCAGCATTCTGAATTTATGTGGGAGAGGGAAGTGCAACACCCCAGCAGTGAATGAGGATTCGGTTTCCTGCACCAAGACATCCATAGTGACTGGGGCCTTGCTCTTCACTGCTTCCTTCATCTAGCTGAACTTTTGCTGGATGTCTTTGAAATGTTGCTCCGAGTGATGTTCTCTTCTCTCATGTTGATAAGGGAAGAAGTCGCTCCTCTCCCCTTCTTTACATTGACTTTGCACTTTCTCGTTGTGACCATTCCTAGGGGGTAGGCAAGATTCTTGCCCCAAGGTCTGAATATTCTCTCTCACCTCATTAACTTCTTTGAGGGGGTCGAGATGCTGTTGCTCCCTTGGTGGTGGATTATTCTGGTCTCCTTGGGCCGGTCGTGCCTCCTGTGGGCGTTGTAGGAGCTTTAAGAACTCTTCGTTCTATTTTATTAGATATTCATTGACAAGACGAAGGGCCTCCATCTCATTATTCATGGGAAAGCTCCCCATGGGGGGAACTGCTTCTTGCGCATTTTTAGGTTGTTTGCTATTTGCGACTTCCTATTGATCTTGCATCCGTAGAGGATTGGTCTGACTTCGACTCATGTTTCGAGTTGATACCATCAGTCATTGAAAAATTAGCTTTATTTGTAATAGAAATAGTCGTTCTCACAGACGTCACCAAACTGATGGTGTAAACCGAATTGTATGAGTAATGAATCGTAATTATGCTTTGCAATGATGGTGGTGTGATAATGAAAGAAATGTTTTTCTAGGGACTGGGAGGATTAACATAGAAGAAGTATAGTGGTTCACCAGCTCGGGAGCTCGGCTAATCCACTCTTTAATGGAGACTCTTGCTCCTTGCCTTTCAATAATGATGATTACAAGAGTACAATGACTAGTTTTTGCCTCTAGGGTCCTCCCCTTTTCTTGGGGGCGTTACATAGTATTTATAGGGCTGTTCCCTATTCAGTGGGATCTTAGCCGAGATTATTGCCCTTATTTGGTGGGTTCTCCTTAATTCTAGGAGAAGATCTTGGTTGGTTGAGATTAAGTGCCTTGATTATAACTTCCTAACACTTTAGGAACCTCTCGTGGTTATCCAGCCGATGCCTTGCCTCAAGAGACATTCAGCCCTTGCTTTCTGACCTCACTTAATATAGCTGACCTCCCGGTCTGAGCTGAGTTCCTGATCTAACACTTGAGATTTACTTAAGGCATCATCATTACTAATAAGTAATTAAATCAATTTCCTATATTGAAAATTGTTATCCCTTAATTTAATGTCAATTAAAATATGCCTATAAAATTTCTATTATAAATTTACAATTCAAATTCAAAACGCTCTCTCTCTCTGTCTCTCTGTGGCCAGATAGTGACGATGTCGTTGTGGTTGCAAGCGATGCCAAATCCATCGAGGAACTGGATCGCAGCTTAGCACAAGACGATCCTTTTCTCGCCTCCGCAGATATGGTTAAGGTTTAAAAAAAAAAATCATTTGTCCATTCTTTCTCTATTTTTCAAAGCTCAAATTGTTGTTTCATATTATCTATCTATGTGTATATTTATTTCATATTATCTATCTATATGTGTATGTGTGTATTTTTTTAAAATATTATTATTTTTTGGGCTTGAATATTTCATGTTACTATTTTGTTGAGTATGTTACTGTTCATGTTATTATTATTTTGAGTATGTTATTTTTGTTGAATATGTTACTATTATTGTTTTCCTAAATATTAATATTCAATATCATTTTTTTTTGAATATTACTACTTTTTGTGTTTCAATGATACTATTTTTTGTGTTTAAATTTGACTATTTTTTATTTTTAATGTTATTATAAATAAATAATCTTATTCTATATATGAATATAGATAAATATGAGAGAGATATACTGTTAAGTATGTTATTATTTTTGTTAAGCATGTTACTATTTTTGTTAAATATATTACTATTTTTGTTGAACATGTTACTACTGTTATTTTTTAAAAATATTAATATTGAATGTTACTAATTTTTTTATGTTTAAATGTTACTATTTTTTTTTGTTTAAATGGATTATTTTTTGTGTTTAAATAATAATTTTTTTTGTATATGAATGTTTATATTTTTTATTTATATATATAGTTCTCACCTATATGTGGCTATAAATAGATATGAAAGAGAAAAATTTTAATGTTAGTTAAACTTCTAAAATTTAGGAATTTTTAATTTTTAGTTTTACTTCATTTCTAAAAGGAAGGAATAGTTTGATACAATTGACAAAAAACGGACTTCATAACAAATAAATTTTTTTGGCAGATTTAAGTCCAAATAGTCCATATAAAGGGACCAACCTCCAAATTTTCTAATTTTATATTTATCTTTTTAGTTCTTGTAATTAGGGGTGTCCATGGGCCGGGTTATCCATGGGTCCCGTTACCTAGCCCAAAAAATAGGCCCAAAATCTGATAATTGACTCGCTCGAATCTGATCTCAATATCCTTAAAAAGAGGGCTTATGTTTGCCCTCAAACCCATTACTTGACTCGAAGCCCGGCCCAATAGCTTGCCCAAAAAAACCGTTAAAACTTGGCCCAAGAGACCGCCCACCTGCCCACACAGCACGTCCACCCATCCTTTGAAAAAATATTATATTTTTAGACCACTAAATTTAAAATTTTGAAATAAGTCTCCCAATGTCAAAATTTGAAGTTTTAAAATTTAAAAATTATTATTAATAATGTATTATTTTCTTTTTCATGTATTAAGTATACAAATTTTAAAGGGTAGAGTAATGTAAATGATAGATAAGTGAGTAGGTGTCAATCTAGTTAGGATATATTTATTCTATTTGATGTAGTTTATCCCTTAATCAAAAATAAAATTATTCATTATTTTATTTTTATCTATTTTAAACCTTTATCTATTTTACTTTTAAATAAAGTTGTTTATAAAAAAACCTGTGAGCAAGTCTGCTCAATAAACTCTCGGGTTGGGCTATGGGTAGCCTACCCCTACTCAAAAGCCCGGCCCAGCCCACTCTATAACTCAGTTGGCTAAAGGACCTGGGCCTACACTACCCAGGCCTAACCCAAAATAAATTTCAAGGGCCTAACCCGGCCCGGCCCGGCCTATGGACACCCTTACTTGTAACCAATTATCAGGCTTTCATATAAAATAGTGAAAATTGGAAGTGAGTCCCCCTAAATAGACTTATTTGGAGATAAATCCTGCAAAAAAAACTTATAAGGAGTTAAGTCCATATTTAAAATTATATGTAATGAGTTAAGTCTATTTTTTTTTATCTCAAAAATACCATTCCTTGAAAAGAAGTTAATTTTTTCTCTATCATATCTATCTATATCCATATATAGGTTAAGAATTTGACTAACATTAAAGTTTTTCCTCTCTCTTATCTATTTATATCCATATATATAGTAATATTAAAAAAAATATTGACATTCAAATACAAAAAAAAAATTACTATGAATTTAAATAGTAAAATTCAAATTCATGTTACTATTTTTTTTATTATGTTACTGTTCATATTACTGTTTTTTGTTGAGTATGTTACTGTTCATGTACTATTATTTTTGAGCATGTTACTGTTTTTGTAGACTATATTACTACTATTATTTTCCTAAATATTGATATTCAATGTTACTATTTTTTTTTAATATTACTATTTTTTGTATTTGAATGGTACTATTTTTTGTGTTTGAATTTGAGAGAAATAATTATTATTAAATATGTTACAGTTTTTGTTAAACATATTACTATTTTTGTTGAATATGTTAATATTTTTGTTGAATATGTTACTGTTGTTATTTTTTAAAAATATTAATATTGAATGTTTTAATTTTTTTTTATATTTAAATGTTACTATTTTTTTGTGTTTAAATGTATTATTTTTTGTGTCCAAATAATAACTTTTTTTTGTATTTGAATGTTAATATTTTTTATTTTTAATGTTACTATATATATA
>CAUOFW020005059.1:421686-455159 GCA_963454935.2 Ilex paraguariensis
ATATATATATATATATATATATATATATATATATATATATATATATATATGACCTATATATAGATAAAAAAGAGAGAAGAAAAATTTTAATGTTAGTCAAACTCTTAACTTATATATGGATATAGATAGATATGAAAGAGAAAATATTTTAATGTTAGTCAAACTCTTAAGATTTATGAGTTTTTAATTTTTAGTTTTATTTCACTTCTAAAAAGAAGAGATAATATGACAAAATTGACAAAAAATGGACTTCATAACAAATATGTTTCCTTGACAGACTTAAGTCCAAACAAGTCCATATAGGGGGACCGGCCTCCCAATTTCCTTATAAAATAATACATCGATATAATTTTTTGGTCCGTGTGATTGTAAAGACGGTGTGCTAAATTACGTTATCTTTGTATTTTGTTTATTACCTTTAAACAACAGTATCCAAATTATTTTAGATAAATTAAATTAAACTAGTCGTGACAGTCGCAATCACATTGCGTCATAACTAAATACAAATCTACTGATAAATTGTTGCACATGACATACCTAAAAAAGTGGGGGTTGTCCCATACAAGGGGTGTGTATCTTAGGAATTTCCCTTCAAATCAACTTGACTGGACAGAAAATAGTGATCACCATCACAATACTTTTATTCACAATAATGCAATGCCACGAAGTTGTGTTTTCTCTGAAAAGGTATTTGATTGAACGTCCAATGAAACTAGCTGGGGTTGATATTGACCATGCATTGAGCAAAAATGGAAACTATATATAGTACTCATGCATGTGATGGTGGACCGGTGGTGGTGGTGGAGATGCATTTTAGTTCCACCTTCTTCGGAGAATGTTTGGAGAAGTCAACACTCTTGACGTGGTAATACTTGGCAACTATTGACCATTTGGGAAAGTGAAGGATCATATATATTCTCAATATCTTTTTTAGGTCCAAATCATTCTCAAATGTATATATTTTATAGATCTCCCTGTCTTGAATGTCCACATCACAGAAGATTTTGATTGATAGCCCAGCCTTTTCAGGAATGTTAAGGACAAAGTAAACTAAGACTCTCATTGGGTCATATATGTTTGCAAAGCGTGTAAGTCGAGTCGTACTAAAAATTACTCGGTGACTCTTTTGTAATCATGCATGTATAATCGAGATCATGTTAAGCTATTTACTTGATGAGTTTGACAGGTTCACATGTTTGTTCAATTCTTTTGAATTGAGGAATGATGGACTTCGAATGGTTTAGGGGTACGGAAAAGGTTACTATCTCCCTCATTATCCACCAAATACAAACCAAAAATAATTAACATTCAAAGGAATCTGATGGTGTGTAGGATGCGATTGAGCAGAATATGTATGCTATGAGGTCTAATCTGAGTTACAAGGCTCTTTGGAATAAGGTGGCTACTTTTGGGGAAATGGGTAGATTGCACAGAAGAGTTATAGTGGTTCACCAGTTCGGGAGCTTGACTAATTCACTCTTCAAGAGAGTATCCCGTTCCTATGAATTATATTAAAGATGAAAAAAAAAAAGATTACACAGTCTTCTTGATATTGCTTTTGTTGTCTGCCTTAAAGTGAGGGTCTTGTATAGTATTTATAGCGTAGTTCCCAAATCCATGGGGTCTGGGGTGAGATCTTCGTCTCTCTCTTGTAACGCTTTGCTTGACTTCAGGCGATAGTTTAGGTGGTTGAGGTTCTTGCCCCTAAACTGGTGTTTATTGGCGTTGAGGGGGCGTTTAGTGGTTGCCAGCTATTTTTTACTCAGGTTCGTTGAGGCGCAGGTTGAGGGAGCCCAAGGTTTGAACCTTCGAGCTCGAACTTTCTTGGCTGAGCTCTCTTCTGACCTCAATGCCCGAGCTTAAACTTGAAAATTTTCTAGGTATCATTAGTAGCCCCCCTAGTCCTTGGTCAAAGTGAACTTGAGCAGAGATTGAGCTGAGGCTGGATCGAGTTAGGTCTCCATAGGTCGACCTCAATTCGCGTGTGATGGGACTACATTCTGATGGTTTTGTTGAATGTGCAATCATTTCTTCCTTGTTTCTTGCACACGTCCGGTATTTCGAAGACCCACGTACACTAAACTTTAAATGCTCCAGCGGGAAGGGAAACTACCTTACTTCTCCTTTCGACTTCTCTCAGGCTTTGTTCTTTCTTCTTCCTTACGATTTTTTGTTTCCTCAATCTACTGGTGATCTTAGAGTTTCACTGAAAAACAACTTCCCTAGATGTGATTCGAAGATTCTGCGAGGCTTGCTCTCCGATTTCGCTTTGGGCTTTGGTTTATTGCTCGCTTTTGGTTAGGTACGCTTCTAGGCTTTCTTCATTCTAGATCCCTTGAATCCGAGGTAGTTGCTTTATTTTTGGACCTTTCATTTTTGCTACTTTAGGAATTAAGGCTACTCCTTGTCCTCTCTTCCCCTATTTCTGAATCCTTACTCCACTGCTGAAGTCTTCCTTATTGGTCGCTGTTGTCTTGACCCTTTGACTCTCAGGGATTGTTTTGCTAGTATCCCCTTTCCTTATTCCTCCTTTTATCTCCCTTTTTCCAATCCCGTCATGTCTGGCTCTTTCGAAGCCACTGCTTCATCAGTCTCTCTTGCCATGGGCGAGAGGTTTGTTGCAGAAGAGGACATCGATTTAGAAGACAAAAGTGAGGAGATTGATAATTTTTCTGGTGTCGATTCTGTTGATGTTGGGGAAGAATCAAAGGAGCTCCCCCCGTCTTTTTCCCCTGTGCCTAAGAAATCTAAGAAAGGTAAAGCCAAAGTGAGTGGTGTTGGGATTTCTGACAGCGCTGAGGGTGTGCAGAGGTCACGCCTTCTTACATGAGGGTTTTATCGCTCATTTCGGTTTTCCTCAAGGTATGCACTACTGGTATCCTCACGTGGACGTCAATTACGACTCCTATATCCCTAAGAAAGTCTGTTTCTTTGTGGCTATTTTCAAAAACGACCTTTGTTTTCCAATGCACCCTTTCTTAAGAGTGTCCTTCAACATTTTTACGTTTGCCCCGCTCAACTTTTTTCTAATTTTTAGGGTATTCTGGTGGGTCTCCTTATTTTCTTCAAGAAGTACGAGTTGGGAGTTCCTACCGTGCCTTTGCTCATGAAATTCTTCAATGTCAAGTTCACTCCTTCTGATGGCGGCTTGTACATTTCCAAATGGGTTAGCCATTATTACTGACCTCCCGAGATCTCACAAGTGTTAGAAGAAGTTCTTCTTTTTTGTGTCGGGAAGAGAATGAGAATACAATCCCAAAGATGTAGCCGACACCCTCCCTATGCCTCAGGCTTGGTTTGCCCCTGATAATCTGAGTAAGTCATGCCTGAGTAAACTTGGTTCATCCTTGACAATTTATTTTACTGACCTTGTTCTTCTTGATTTGTTTTACTTTTTAGATATTCAACCTGAGCTCAGCGCTGAGGATAAGCTAGTTCTGCTGAGCTTAGAGGATTGCAATCCAGAGAGTATTGTGAGCTCATCAAGCCCAAAGTGCTTACCGAACTTGGGTTTAGTCCTCCAAAGGTGAGGGTTGAGATCCCTATTCCCCTTTCTGTTGTTGGTGCAAAGGAGGTTGCAGGTAACTCTCCCATTCTACCCTTAACTTCTATTCTACTTTTTTTTTTTGATTTGTTTGTTTTGGCTTCTAGGTTCTAGCTTAATGGGTCTGGGTTTGGAGGCTTTGAAGGCTCTGAAGGCAAAGGTTGACCTGTTAAAGAAAACTAGGAGTGGGGCTAAACGCAAGGCTAATGTCGCATCAGGAAGCGATTTTGCCCCCCCAGCCAAGGTGCCGAGGTCAGAGGTGCCTCATGCTTTTCCCTTTCTTCCAAAGTGGCTCTTATTTTGCTGCGGGGCTCACCAAAGGTCGCATAGACCTCACTTCCTTAAGGGACCATGCCTTCTTCTTTTGGTGGGGTCCCTGAGAAAATCGCGATTTCAACTTCTCCTTCATCGATAGAGGTCGATGGAGCTAAAGAGACGATTGCTCGCATTTTGCCCAAGTTTTTCCCCTAGGTCAACTAGGAAGTCTCATCAGCTGCTTCTGAAGGGCTCTAAGATTGAGAAAGATGAGGGCTCCCTTATTGATAATGTGAAACTTGTTGCGGATGTCATTGCCTCCATCATCCCTGAATCTGATATTCAAAGGGCTGCCACTATGCCCCTTGAAACTTTTGTCACCACGGCCTTGTAAGGAGTTACTTCGGTAAGTTTATGATCTTTTCAAGTTCCATTTTTGTCTTGTGTTGTTACTTCGTGCTGACTTTAGCTTTTGGTTATATTGTCTCCTAGTTTTCATTTACGTGAGTGCTTTGGTGAGTCAGATCAGAGCACTGGAAAGTTCAGCCAAGGCGTCGAAGGCCTTTGAGCTCAAGGCTGTCGAATTGAATTTTGCTAATAATGACTTCAAAGCTCAGGTTCAGGACCTATGAGCTCAAGTGGAGAGGTTATCTCCTACCAATATGGGTTTGGAAGCTGAAAAAAGGAAGATCGAGGATGAGGCCAACAAGACAAAGGAGGAGCTCAGGTTGAAAACTGGTGACTGGGTTAAAGCTTGCAAGGAAGCCTTCGAGGCCTTGGAGTCTTATGAGGCCATGAAGAAAGAATACGACGTTCTGGTTGAAGTAAATGATACTTTACGGAGAGAGATTGAGGTTAAGAGATCTGCTATTAAAAAGAAAGATGCTCTGATAGCCAAACTGGAAGATGATGTTACCACCAAGTGGGCCATTGGGAACCTTACTTTCCAAGATCAAGCTATAGCAGTGTATCCAGATTTGGACTTTGAATTTGATTCCCCTTCAGATAAGGAGGGGGAGGTGCTAAACGTTGAGAAAGAGGCTGAGGTTTTGGTTCCCTCTGTTTCTGAGCTTGCTCTTGGGGGTGCTGAGGTATCTACCTCTTCTGCCGAGGTCCTTGCCCGTGTGGTTTCTTTTACTCTAGCTACTTCTGTAGCTCTTGATCCTACTCTAGCTTCTACCTCTGTGATTGCTGAGCTGCCTATAACACCTACTGACCTTATTCTAACTAATGCTCTTAAGGCTGCAGTTGATCCTGTTTTTACTAATGCTCCTGAGATTCCCGAGCTGCCAGAGACTTCAGTTGACCCTTCTGCGGGGATTTAAAATTCCTTTGTATTTTGTTTTCTTTTCTTGTAAATGGCTCCATAATTGTTACCCTTGAGAAATGGAAAAATGTTTTATCCAACGTTCTTTCATTTTCGTATTTTAAATTGTTGTACTTCTGATTGTTGTGCTGTGTTCTTGCATTCTTTCTATTCCCCTTTACCCCCTACTTTGAGGGAAACTTAATTCTTCTTGAAATGGATTTGCTAAGTTTGGACGAGCTGAAAAGCTAAAGAGCTGAATAACTGTAGAGTTGAATGATTGAGGCCTTAACTTAGAACGACTCATTCCTATGAGCTGAGAAGCCTGTAAGCTGAATGGCCATCTTTATGAGCCAAAGAGCCTTATATCCTCTCAAGTTATGGAAAGCTCAGCCTTGGCGAAATAGTGGGTTTTTTTTTGTGGAGAGCTCACTCTCACGAGCTGAAGAGCTCAACCTATTTTTCACGTGGGAGCTCTTCCCTTAGTTATTTATGTCGCTTTGTCTGAGTTCTGCTTATATTAGGCTAAAGATCACATCTTCAGGTAGACTTGAGCTGCTTTTGTCTGAATTGATCTTATCAGAGCTGAGCTTCTCTTTTAATATAGAAAGTGATAATTTGATCATTATCCGTGCCCACCTACTTTCTTAAAACGCTTCCATCGTTAAGATTTTGGAAGCTTAAAGGACCGTTTCTTCGACTTTGCGCGTTTCTTGCTTTCCTAAAACTCGGGATCTCCTAATGTTTCCATAAAACTTAGGACTTCTTTATTGTTTGCAAATCTTGGAATTTTTTCTTTTATTGTGAATCTTGGAATTTCTTCTTCCTTGTAAAACTTGGGATTTCTTCTTCTCTGTAAATCTTGGGATTTCTTTTTTCCTGCGTCTTTTTCATGTGTTCTCTTTCTTTTTTCTAATTTCCATGGCTTCCTCTCTTACTCCTTTGTTCAAACAATGAGCCCTTGTTGGGATTGACATGAAGTGACACACTAACTTCTTGGTCGCTTCTGTGGTTACCACCACAGAGTTAGAAGAGATCAAGAGGCGATACCTTCTTCTTGCTGACTTACTCCTTTGAGTTCCAACTCCTAATGAGCCTTGCAACTTTCTCTCCCAATGAGAAATTTGCTTCTTTACAGGTTCTTTTGAGATTCGTCTACCCATCCATCCTTCCATTAGGTGGATTCTTGCTTTCTTTGGGCTGTGCTCCTCTCGTCTTTCTCTTGAGGGATGGGGGTGCTATGATCAGCTTCTTTATTTTTTGACATTTGCAAGGCAACTGTGAATTCCCTACTGTTGCTAAGTTCCTCTATTTTTACGAGCTTGATGAGGACATGCCTATTTGCTTTAGTTGTTTTAGATGGAGGCGCCACTTTGTTCCTCCCTTGATCTTCGATGTTCCCAACTCTCCTAAAGAATGTATTCAACACTTTTTCTTTGTCTCTGGGGATTCTTGGAGGTCTTCTGAATAGCGCTGCGCACGTTCTTAGGTCCCTCGCTCTTGGGGGGCACTTTTCTTATAGAGGTACAGGTTTAGAGTTAGTTATGTTATAATCATGGTGATTGGTTCTTATTGCGCTCCTTCTATACAAGTGCCCCCAATTTGACTTTGGCAGAGCTGGTGAAGGTTAGCCAGGTGGCTCATGTTGACCCTATTCCTTTCTCATCGTTGGCTACCCCCCAGAATCTGCTTTGGTTCAGTGCTTCTACCGCTACTCTGGATTTTGCCTTATACCCTATTTCCCCTAATTTCGATGTTGACTCTTCTTCTGAGGATGAGGATGTTGCCACTTCTTCGAGAAAATGTAGGAGTGGTTCCTCAAGTCAGTCGTCTGATTCCCCTTTCGATGGTATTTTTTTTTTGTTGCTGAGTTGAAGCTTTCAGAGTTACTTTCAAAAGTGGAGAAAGAACGTGACGAGATGAAGGAAGAGAATGCTCGTCTCCAGACTGTAAACGCTCATTTGGAAGAGGAGATATCTGAGCTGAAGAGAAGGCCTGGAGGAGCTCAAGATTTTTTTCCTTTTCTTTTCCTAGTATCCCTTCGTGTTGATGAATGAAAGTCTCTCTTTTGCTTTGCTTATTTCCTTGCAATTTTACTTTGTTGGTTGCCTTGTTTGCGAGCTGTAGAGCTAATTGTTCATGAACTAAAGAGCTCGTCGTCTGTTCATGAGTGGAATGACTCATCGTTTGTTTATGAGCTGAAAAGCTCATCATGTATTTATAAGTTGAATAGTTCATTGCTAGTTTATGCGCTGAAGAGTTCATCTTTTGTTTATGAGCTGAAGAACTCATCGTTAGTTTATGAGCAGAAGAGCTCATTTTTTGTTTATGAGCTGAAGGGCTCTTCGTTGATGGAATCTCGCTGGGCTAAGTTGAAACTTGTTATTTAATTGAAGATAGCCTTCTTACAAAAATTCACTAAAAAAATATTTTCAAATGTTCTGCGTTCCAAGAGTGAGGTAGGACTTTTCCTTCTTCCGTTGGCAACTTGTAGTTCCCAGGTTTGATTACCCTTGAGATAATGTACAGACCTTTTCAGTTGGATCCTAGCTTCTCATGTGCGAGATCCTTTCTTGCAGGAAGAAACTTTTTGAGTACCAGGTCGTCGACTTTGAGGCTTATGTGTCTGACCTTTTTGTTGTGGTACCTCGCTGTTCTCCTTTGATAATTCATAATGCGTTTCAAGGCATTATCCATTTTTTCATCTAGGAGATCAAGATTTAGCAAAAGTGACTCGTCATTCTGCTCGGGCTATGAGAAATCAGCCATGGGGGATGGAATGCCTACCTCTACAGGTGCCATTGCTTCGGTTCCAAATGCTAAAGTGAATGGTGTTTCTTGAGTCGCTGATCTGACAGTGGTTCTGTAAGCTTACAATATTTCTGAGATGTGTTCTACCCATTTCCCTTTCAGAGCTTCTAGCTTAGTCTTTAGAGCTACTTTTACGATTCAGTGGTCACTTCTGCTTGTCAAATTGCTTCCCATTGTTGGAGACAATTGCCCTGGGTATTCTAAACCTACAGATTATAGATTTTGAAGTGAAGTTTTGAATTTTTGTTTTGTGATTGTTGCCAAGGGCTCCACCTCTGCTCATTTGGTGAAGTAATCTACCTAAATAATAGTGAATTTTTACTATCCAATACTAGTGGGAAGGGGCCCAAGTATGTCCAAACCCCACTGTTGAAAATGCCTATGACTTACCACTGAGGTTAGGAGCTCGGGTGGACAATGAGGGACGTTGGCGTACATCTGGAAAACCTTGCATCTTTTGACCACATTTGTAGGATCCTTGAGTACAGTGGGCTAGAAGTACCCTTGCCTTAGTACATTTCGTGCCAAAGCTCGAGTTCCAATGTTGTTACCATAAATCCCCTCATAGATTTTCCTGAGTATATAATTAGCATCCTCACCTCCCACACATTTAAGGAAAGGTGCTGAAAAACCTCGTTTATATAGATTTTCTTGTACGATCGTGAACTTGCATGACCTAGCTCTTAACTTTGCAGCCTTTTTGAGATATTCTGGAAAGGCTCCATTCTAAAGGTATTCCTTGATTGGGTCTATCCAACTCGTTAGGGTCAATACAGGGAGCACCTCTTCGTCTTCATGGTTTACAGATAGTTTAGCTAGATGTTTTACTGTGATTAATCTATCCAAGCTCTCTTGGGAAGCTGTAGCAAACCTTGTCAAAGTATCTGCTCGAGAATTCTCAACTCTGGGGACATGCTTGATTTTGACTTGAACGAATTTCCTTATTAGCTCCCACATATTTTTTAGGTATAAGATCATCCTCTCTCCCTTAGCCTCATAGGTCTCTTCTATTTGCTTTACCACAAGCTGAGAGTTGTTGTAGATTTTGAGTTGTTCTGCCTCCATTGAGTGAGTCAGATTGAGTTTAGTGATGACAACTTCATATTTTACTTCGTTGTTTGAAGTCTTGAATTCGAATTTGAGGGCATACTCAACGTCTTTCCATCTAGAGAGGTCAGGATCAACCCTGCACTACTTTCTTGGGCATTGGCAGCCCCATGCACTCAAAATTTCCATGTATGGAGGTCAGGTACTAGCTGGGTTGCTTCCATTGGTCCTTCTATTGTCGTAATAAATTCTGCAATAAAATCTACCAGAATCTGCCATTTGATTGTGACTTTGGGTTTGTACCTGATATCGAACTCATTGAGCTCTATGGCCCATTGACCAAGCTCCTTGAAGATTCTAGTTTATGTAATACCTGCTTCATTGTCTAGTCTATTGAGACTTCAATGGTATGAGCCTGGAAGTATGGTCTGAGCCTTTTCGCATCCATAACCAGAGCTAAGACTAGTTTCTTCATTGTTGGATATCTCTCCTTTATTCCCCACAGAGTTCTGCTATAGTAGTAAACTAGTTGTTGAATTCTGTCTTGCTCTCTTACTAGCGTTGCGTTGTTTGAGAAA
Source organism: Ilex paraguariensis (assembly GCA_963454935.2). Classification (NCBI taxonomy): domain Eukaryota; kingdom Viridiplantae; phylum Streptophyta; class Magnoliopsida; order Aquifoliales; family Aquifoliaceae; genus Ilex; species Ilex paraguariensis. The sequence goes on from CAUOFW020005059.1 coordinate 431,228, forward strand.
TCCAAAATAGAGAGGTAGAGTATGAGTACTTCTTCTTCCAAAGGACTTACCAAAACTAGGGGTGAGCTCAGATAATTTTTAAGAGCTGTGAATGCTTCCTCGCATTAGGTATCCCATTGGAACACCTTTGTTAGGATTTGGAAGAAAGGTTGACATTTGTCACTTGACCTGGACATAAAGCGGCTCAAAGCTGCTATTCTCTTTGTTAGGCGTTGGACCTCTCTGGTGTTGGAAGGAGGCTGCATGTCTGTTATCGCCTTGACCTTTTCGGGTTTGCCTTGATTTCTCTATTGTTGACTATGAAGCCAAGGAATTTCCCAGCTGAGACCCCAAAGGCGCACTTGCTTGGATTAAGCTTCATTTGGTATTTCTTAAGGATTTGAAAAGATTCCTCGAGGTGCTCTATATGGAACTTGGCTCTTAATGATTTCACAAGCATGCCATCAATGTATACTTCCATCGATGACCCAATTTATTTTTGAAACATTCAGTTTACTAGACGTTGATATATAGCTCCAGCGTTCTTCAATCTGAATGACATGACTTGGTAACAACATGTTTCCTGTTCAGTTATAAATGACGTCTTCTCCTGGTCATTGGGGTCCATTATGACTTGATTATACCCTAAGAAGGCGTCCATGAAGCTGAGGAACTCGTGTCCATTCATGGTGTCTACGATCAAGTCTATTTGAGGTAGTGGAAAACTATCCTTAGGGAAAACTTGATTTAGATCAGTGAAGTCGATGCAGAGGTGCCATTTGCCGTTGGTTTGTTTAACGGGGACCGCGTTAGCTAACCAGGTTGGGTAGTCTACCTCCCTGTTAGCTTTGGCGTGGAGAAGTTTACTGACTTCCTTATTAATTGTCTTTTGGCATTCTAGAGCAAAGCTCATTCGTTTTACTTGATGGGTTTGCAGGCTGGGTTCACGCTGAGCTTTTGCGTGATGACTAAGTGGTTAATTCCTTGCATATCTTCTTGCTTCCAAGCAAATACCCCCATATTCCTCCTAAGGAACTAAACAAGAAGGTCTTTGAGCTCTCTAAGTAGCTTTGACCCCACATATAATGTATGTTCTGGCTTCATGTCGAGCTGGATGGGCTCTAGCTCTTCCGATGGCGTAGGTCTTAAATCCAGTTCATCCAGCTGGATGGTTTCAAAATCCTTCCTTTTCATTGATGCCAGGTAGCCTTCCCTCGCCACTCGTTAGTCTCCTCGGACCATTCCAATGCCATTTTCAGTGGAGAATTTTATAACCAGGTGATATGCAGAGGGGATAGCTCTCATGATATTGAGGAAAGGTCTTCCCAGCAGAACATTATATGCTGAGGGGGTATTGACTATTATGAACTTTACCGCAGTGGTGGATTGGCAAGGTGGGCTCCCCATGATAAGAATGAGTTGAATTGATCCCAGGGGCAGTACTTTCTCCCCTGAGAATCCTAGAAGATGAGTTCTCACTGCCTTGAGCTTATCCCTACCTATGTCCATTTTGTTGAAGGCGGATGCAAAGATAATATCGGTAGAACTCCCATTGTCGATTAGGACACGATGAACGGTTCTATTAGCAATGATTGCTTTTACCACTAAGGGATCATAATGGAGGTGTTGGTACCCCACCAGGTCTGCATCTGAGAAAGTGATGTCCATATTCATCCGGGGTGCCTTGGTCACAGTCTGTACCTCCAATATCTCCTCGGTCCTGACTTTGCGCATGTGGGACTTTCTGGCTGAGCTAATTTTCCCACCACCAACGAATCCTCTATAAATTATTCTGATCTTTCCCATTAGCTGCTGGTGTTGTGCAGTAGTTTGCTGCTGAGGTGCTGGAGGAGAGTGAGCTTTGTTCTGATTATCATGCACCACAAAACGACGTAGTTGCCCTTGCTGAATTAGAAATTCAATTTTCTTTTTCAACTAGATGCAATCATCAGTGAGGTGACCATGGTCTATGTGGTACTCACAATACTTTGTTGCATCTTTTTTTGTTGGGCTTGCCTTCATTCGAGGTGGCCATCTAAAGAACTTCTCATTTTGTACTTCATAGAGGATTTAAGATATCGTAGTTGTGAGTGGAGTGAGCTATCGAGGTGCTTACCTCACCTACAATTCTGGCTACGGAGGACCTAGGTGATCTCTGACATCTCCCCTTCTTTTAGGGGAACAATCTTTATCGCTTCTTGAAGACCTGTCTCGGTCTTTTTCTTTTTTGGGACTTCGGTCCCTTTTCTTTTCTTCCTTCCTTTTTTTCTCTGCGTAGAGGAGTTCCCTGCGTTAGAAAGGAGAGCCTATTCACCATTAATGTACTTTTCTACTTTGACAAACACTTCTAGCATACTAGCTTGTGGGTTTTTTGATATGAGGAACATTAAGTCCTTCGAATGTACTCCTAACCCTGTGATAAAAGTAGTGATGAAAAATTTTTCATCAAATACGTCCACCTTCAGGGATTCTGAGTTAAACCTTTGGACGTAAGACCGTAGGTTCTCGTTGGGTTCTTGTTTCACATTTAGCAGGTGGTAGCTCGATTTTTTGTAGGTCCGAGCTCCTATGAAGGGTGACACGAAGGATATGGAGAGCTCTCTGAAGGAGGAGATGGATGTCAGGGCTAGCCTATTGAACCACGCTAAGGTTGAGCCCTTCAACGTGATGGCAAAGGCTCGACATCGTACAGAGTCTTGATATCCGTGCAACTTAATTTGACTCTTGTAGGTGTTGAGGTGATCCATGAGATCTTTTTTTCCCATCAAAGGCCTCAATCTGGAGCATTTTGAACTTCGGAGGGAGGAAAAAATGCAGTACATCAGCAGTAAATGAGGACTTAGTCTGCTGTACTAGGACGTCCATTGTTAATGGGGCCTTACCTCTCACAACCTCCTTTATGTAGCTGAGTTTTTGCTAGATGTCTCTGAAACACTGTTCTCAATATTGCTCTATTCTTTCCTGCTGAAAAAGGAGAAATTCATTTTTCTCAGTTTTCCCATTCTGATTTTATACTTCTTCGTTATCTTCATTCCTAGGAGGTGGATGAGGAGCATGGCCCATGGCTTGGCTATGTTCGCCCCCTTCGTTAATATCCCTTAAGGGATCGAGATGTTGATGCTCCCCTTGTGGGGGGTCATTCTAGGCTGGTCATGTCTTCTGAGGACATTGCAGGAGCTTCAAAAGTTCTTCTTTCTGCTGCAATAGATGCTGGTTGACTAAGCGAAGAGCCTCCAATTCATTATTCGGAGGTTGTCTGCTATGAGAGGCTTAGTCTTAGTGGTGGGTAGGAAGTCTTGAAGATTTTCTTGTTGTCTTCCACTGGTGGCTTCCTGCTGGTTTTGTTACCGCTGAGGATTCAACTAGCTTCTGCTCATATTGCACGTAGAGACCATCAATTACTGAAGAAAATCAGTATATTTGTAACAGGAACAGTCGTTACCATAGACGACGTCAATTGATGGTGTGTAGGATGCGGCTAAGCATAATATGTATGCTATGAGGTCTGATCTGAGCTACAAGGCTCTCAGGAATAAGGTGGCTACTTTTGGGGAAAAGTGTAGATTGCACAAAAGAAAGCGGTTCACCAGCTTTGGAACTCGACTAATCAACTCTTCAAAGGAGTCTCCTGCTCCTGTGAATTATATTAAAGATGGAAAAAAAAGATTATACAGTCTTCTTGATATTGCTTTCGTTGCCTGCCTCAAAGTGAGGGCCTTGTATAGTATTTATAGCTTAGTTCCCAGATCCATGGGGTCTAGGGCGAGTTTTCTCTTGTAACGCTTTGCTTGATTTCAAGTGATAGTTTAGGCGATTGAGGTACTTGTGCCTAGATTGCCGTTTATTGTCGTTGAGGGAGCGTTTAGTGGTTGCCAGCTGTATTCTACTCATGTTCATTGAGGCACATGTCGAGGGAGCCAAATGTCTGAATCTCCAACCTCGAACTCTCTTGGCTGAGCTCCCTTCCTGACCTCAATACCCAAGCTCAAACTTAAAATTTTTCTAGATATCGTCAGAACCAAATCCTTCTCAATTTTTCTTGATGTAGATCACGTACAGTGAATCAATAGAGACCTACTTACTTTAGTGGGTTCTATTTTAATTCATGGACGGCGATTCATTATCGATGAAAATGGAGAGAAACTGCATGATCCAAATATACATTCAGAGACTTCACCACATCTCAGCATGACTATCAACTCTTTTCACTTAAACGTATCTTATAAACGTCATTTTCCTTTTTTGGGGGATACTTTGATTTTGTTATAATGGCAGGGAAGAGATACATCGTGCTGGGGTTTGGCCCGATCCCTTGCCAACTGCAAAGAACAGGATCCCTTGCCATTGAGGTGTTCTAATGTCAAGGTTGTGCCCCATGTGATAATTTCTTTCATGCAAAACTACTATACTTTTCTAAAATAAATTTTCGAATATCACATATTGAGTAAATGTGGATGGTTGGATCACTGAATTTTATCAACTTTTTTTAATATGACCCATTGATTTAACCATCTTAATTGATTTTGAATGTAAAATTTAGAATTTGATTTGGGACACAAAATACTACTCGTCTTTTGTGATGCATCTTGTGTTCGTATTGGAATTTAATTTACACTTACTTCCCAAGTTATTTTTGAAAACAATGTCATCATTTTAAAATCTCCATTTTCTGCTAACCTTTGACTTTGTTTAAAATAAAGATGATGTAATTAAGGTGTTCCATCTATGAACATTTTGAGGATAAAATCTGCTAGTTATAGGGTTTGACATTTTGACTTCATCATGAAAAGTAAGAATTTCAAAGATTGTAAGAAAAGATTCACATATGAAATGACTCCATTGCTAAGGCATATTGAAGTAGTCAGAAAGGAACACTGGTGGATTAGCCATGGTGAGCCCACAATATCTGAATTGGTTGTGATCATTGTGCCAATGTTATCATACTTCAGTCATAAATATGTATAAAGTGTTTGTTCCAATGTTATTATGCATCATAGGCTCAAAGATTCGTACTTATTATATTGTTTGACAAACACTAACACCCATATGGTATAATGCAAATGATATAAAGCAAAGAATGTTGGAAAATGACAATATTATTGGTTAACTCACATAAAAAAAAAAAAAAAAAGAAGCATGTAAGGTAGTATCTTGTCACCAATATCTCATGTCGGCACACTAATAAAAGTACGAGTAGATGTCAGGAGTGGAATCAATATTTTAGTTCAGTGCGATCAGTCAACAACAACTATTTATTATCGATTTTTCTATTTGTAGACATTTTTAAAACCTTGCTATTTTCACCAAAACGACAAATTAATGAATAATTACTAATGTATGAATAGTTAAAAAAACTTATATCCAAGATCTCAGTTAGAAATTATGAAAGTTGTCAAAAAAAAACATCTTCTTGTAATATCAATAATAGGGTTGATTCAAAGATAGCTTAGTGTAGAGCAAATTTCATTGTTTGATTTTGATCATTAACTGTAGTATATGTCTGTCAAAACAAATGCATTTACTTTTATTTCTTATGATATCCAACGAGTAGTTTTGAAACTTTGACTCCTCTTATCTCTTTAAGATACGAGACCAACACTCGATTCTTTATATTGTAATGGATTTAGCACAAGAAATAGAACAAAAAATGCTATAAAGAACCAAATAACTTCTCAATTACTAGTGAAGAGTGAAAATCCATTATAAAAAGACATCATTTGTTCTCTAAAAGACTTAAGACTTTACTAAATTCAACCGAATTTGTGAAAACAATTTTTGGAGGTCTTTATTTTCATGTTATGTAAGGAAAAAGTCATCATTTTTTTTTATTAATTTTTAAGTGGTTTTAATTCTACAAACAGTTCTATCATTTCTAGTACCTTATAAATGACCCCCAAGGAGATTAGAGAGATCAATTTAAAGAAATCCAAAAGGTTTGAAAATTTCAATAAGCCCCATTATTTTCCAAGAACCAAGTGGGTCATTTTGACCTCAGCTACAACCATTTGGCTCTTCCTATGAGTTGAAGTGTACATATCTAAAGATGACTTGTGTGCTCCTGACCAAGAATTAATTAGTCTCTTGCTAGCATTTTGGATCATGGAACTAATGATGATTACTCCAATAGAAGTGTAAAAGGGCCTCAAAAATTTTTATTAGTGCACTTGTGGGGATGCCTCAAAACCTGATGTATATGTTTTCAACAATAGTAGAAAAGGATGGAAGAGAGTATAAATGGCCCCAAAAAAGAAAGGGTAAGGTTGATGCATCTTTGAGTGCTAACCTGCCAACTTACACCTTTATTGACATTTTTTTGTGAACAATGCATTTGATATTATAACAGGTTTGGTGGGTTGGATGAAACACTTTGGTCCAAAATTTGCTTTTGATCAATTTGGATTGGAATTGAGTTGAAGTTACTTGTGTTGACCCATAAGACATGCGGCAATGGAATTCAAAGAAAGCCTCTTTCTCAAGTAATCCCTGATTTTCTTGGCGAGATCACTTTTACAAGTCAACTAGTACATATGTCTAGATTCAATATATATATATATATAGTCCACAAAACTTGGGGGTTAATTTGGATGGACATAGCAGTACATATTTCACCGTTGCATTGAATATTTACTCTGAAAGCACATAGCAGTTATGTCACAATTTCTAAATGTGAGGGTTTGATTGTGCTAAAGGGCCTAATCATGGGGTAAAATGAAATTTGCCTTTTGATTAGGAAAAATATGCATGCTACTCCTATATGATGTTATTTCCAATTGTTACCTCTTTCGGTTTGTTTACCTACAAAAACTTATTTAAAGGTTCAGGATATGTCTTTGTCCAGTAACAAAATGATCAGCAATTCTTACTCTCCTTTTAAGTTCAATATACAGAGGGAAGAGAGTGAATTGAGGCAAGACGCTTATATGTCACGCGCATGACCCCTTATATATTTTTCTGAAAACTAAACTTATAACCTCTCACCAAAGAAGAATTCCCACTAAACTATAACAATCATTATAAGAAATAACCATTCTTGTATGTGTGAGCTTCATGAGGGAGAAAATGGGCTAACTTTTGTTGATTATCTCTGTTAGTAGTGACAATGTAGTCACCGATGTGCTTTGATTAGTGGCATTTGGATGGTCATGGCCTTTCGTGATATGGTATGGACCATACAAACATGAGGAACCCGAGAAGACTATACTTGGCTTGAATTCCATGATTTTGGGGGCCATGAGTTCATTTTTGGGTGTAGTTCTGGAGTTTTTGGGTTGCACTGTTTGGAAAGCTGAACCTTTTTATTCCACTTTCCCATTCTTTGAACCTGATAGATGTTTGAGTGTTGGTTGATTTTAAGCTTTGTCATGCTCTTTAAGCTTTTAGTATAGAGTCATATCTTTCAAAAAAGGGTATCCCGAGGTTTTTGCTACTGCGGGAGAGGGCCAAATCTATGCGGCTTTACTCTGCATGCAAAAAAGTTATTTTTGCTACTTGAAGCCTTGACTCTCAAGTCACAATAAATCCGCCCTAAGATCTTCCCATTAAAAATTATTAGTACTAATTGCAGAAAACTAAATGAACATTCTAGTTACTGCTGCAATGAGCTGGTAATTATTTACATTCAGAAATTCCTTCTAATGAAGATAGGGAGAGAGAGAGAGAGAGAGAGAGAGAGAGAGAGGAATGATGTGTGTTGCATTAGCATTGTTATGCGTCGTAGTGCAAGGCACTGTGAAGAATTTTTCTGTGTTTTCTTGAATGTGGGATTTGAATTATATAATTTATTTCATAGTGCAAGATACTGTGAAGGGTTAGCTTTTTGTTGGCTTTGTTTATATAGTTTTTGCGCAAACCGTAAAAAAGGACAAGGAAATCAAAGTCAAAAAGGTTGTCGGCAGTGAAAAACAAATGTAAACCAGTTTGCTTTCTAAGATTAGGACAAATTCCCAAAAAAAAAAAAAATGAGGACAAATCACACTCGGTCTTTCCACTGTTTCTAAAAATTAGGCTGACAATCTGTCTAATTTTGCCTTACTGGCAATTCTTTAATAAAAAAAAAAAAGACAGTAATTGTTGCACCACATCACCAATAAACGTTTATTTAGTTTATCTAGATATTTATATAAGCAAACTACTTAATTGTGTTATGGAGAAATTGGAAATGCTGCTCTTATGAAAATTTGTTGGTTAGTTTTAGATGAAAAAAAAAATTTGGTTACTTTTTTTTCAAAATTAGTGTTAATAAGTACATTCTATTGCCTTCAAACACTGTCAAAAATATCTGTCCAAAAAAAAAAAAGCACTGTTAAAAATAAATATAATTTGGTTGACAAATGCATAGAAACCACTTTCAGTCAACAAGGGTAAGGTGGGGGCTATCCCACGTCGGATAGCCTTTGGGTGTGTGTGTGGGTTATATGACGGCTATGACATTTTTACTTTTAAGTAGAAATGTTTTAGTTTGTCTTTGATCAAAAACAAAAAAACATATTTGTGTTCAGGGTGGGTCCCAATGGGCTCAGTTGCATCACTCTTACGCACGTCTATGAACGGGGAGGCATTTGGGCTGGGTGGTGATGGGCTGGGGCTATCCCACATCGGATAACCTTTGAGTGTGTCTATGAGTTATATGACGATTATGACATTTCTACTTTTATGTAGAAATGTTGTAGTTTGTCTCTGATAAAAAACAAGTGTAAGGTGGAGATTTTCCAAGTTCGAGCATAAAACGATGGCACCACCACATTTTTTTTAACTCGATTGATTAATGATTTGGGAGAGATCATAATAAGCTTAAAACGTACAAGGGACATAGTGTATAGATTTTCAAACCCAAAGGGGTGCAATGTGGTTTTCACAAAGGTGTAGAGGTAAATGTATAATTTTTCTTGTGTGGACGGTTTAATGGGTTTACTTCATACATATAGGGCTCGTTTGGTAGATATATTATAAGGGGATTAAATATTGGATTATACAATTTTTTATTTAATCGGGTTTAATACTTTATTTGGTAAGTAAATTTGATACCGTATTAATTTAAAAAAATATATACTTGTCTTATATTTTTTATACGATAGACCTGTATTATGAAGATTTTTTAATACCACCAAAAAATGTGGTATTATAATCCAACTTAAACGTATTATTCTACACATTTACTATTATAACCAATGTTATTAGAATCGGATCGGACATCGAACTGGCAGAGGGACTGGGTCAATGGTTCAATCACTGGGTCAACTGGTCGGACCGGTCTTATAATAAAAAAAATAAAAAATAATAATTTTACTAAAAAATTCAAAATCACTATAAAAAAATAAATAGTGTAATTTGTGTGTGGTGTACTAAACTAAAGTATACTGGCTGGGTAATGGATATTATGACTATTGTCTATAACTCTGTGCGTGTAGACAAAGAGAGAGAGAAAGAAAAAGACAGTCTATAACCCTGTGTGTGTGTGCGTGTAGACAAAGTGAGAGAGAGAAAAAAAAAGAAATACCCATTACCCAGCATCTCTTACTCTTCCCCTTTTTCTGATGAAACATCTCTTATGAAGCAGCTCAAGCCAGTGAAGTAGCGATACTTCCTCCCCTTTCTCTTGGTGCAGCACATTGTGTTCTTGTTGAGGATCCCAGCAGCTTCCTGCAACAGTTATCAGCAAGGCAGCTGGAACCTTATTGTACAATAGAAGCCTATTTGAGAGGTTTCAAGAGTTGAGATCAGATGGACCAGAGGTAGCGATCGAATTGACTGTAAAAAGAGAGGAAGAAATGGAGTGGAGAAGAAGAAGGAGAACAATCCAATTTAGGGCAAAATTAGGAATTTTGGGTATTTTATAGAAATGGTAGAGAACCGACCGGTTTGATAAAACCATTTGATTCACAATTTTTTTGTCAAAAATCGGCAAGTTTGACGGTTTTTCTCCGGTTTAATTGCCTAAGAAGATCAATTCAAGAACCGGATCGGCTGAGGTCCCGGTTCATGGTCCAACTAGTTGAACCGGCCAGTCCGATTTGGTTCTGATAACACTGATTATAACCCCACAAGTGATAAATTCAAGTTGTCATCAATGTAACAAATATTAATTGAGAATATTTTTGTTAATTTAACATTAATACATTGAAATAATTCTCTGATTAAATAACTACTATCCAATGCTTATATTGTATATTGCCAAACACTAGAAAAAATTATGTATTATTCTAATACCATATTTAGTCTTGTCTTTAATCCATTTATATTGTATTAGACTGCATTACTTTATCTAATCCATCTATTTTTAATACGGCTACCAAATGAGCCCATAGTTGGTTGGTGGTTTTTGTATCTGATCTCCTTCATGCAAAGGTCACATATTATAACAATGTCGATTCCATATGGTGCCGAGGTATTTTCCAAAAAGAGTCGGCGATCGGATAGGATTGCATATGATATATGTGAGATTGGGAGACACATGTAATTAGAAACTTCCATAAAGATAAGGGAAATGCTATTTGGATCTTATTTAGAGATCTAATGACATATAACCATTGGAATGATTGTGAGTTCCATTTAGCATTGAAGCTCACAACTAATCCAAATAACACGTAGTTATGATAGTTTCTATTATCTAAGAAAATTGATCATCAAACATCTTGTCTTATAGAAAACGTTCATAGAAAACGTAAAGATTGATGATAAAGTGTGTTGGAAAAGTATACCACTACGATAGTGAGATAATTTTCGACCGCTATGTAATGTCAAGGAATAGTAATGCTACACTGACCAAATTTTGGGATCAAATTTGGAACTTAAATAGCATGACAGCTGACTTGAGCTTTTTTATTTGGTGACATGTCATTTGGACCTCAATAAAAGCTCTAAATAATATGTTGTCATGTCTTTTGAGTTTCAAATTTGATCCCAAAATTTGGTCAGTATAACATTACTAGTCAAGGAATTAGTGGTAGCGAAAGCCATTGTAACGCAATTGATTTCTTAATGACATGACATATTAAAAGGATCGTGAATCGCAAGCAGTAAAAAGAAAAACATCATCCGTAATATCGTGCTAGTGATGTAGATCGTATAGCAGCACAATACTTGTATCGATGAGATCAATGTCGGGTAGTTCGGACCATTCAAATGGATTGACCTTTTTAGAGGCACTTTGACATGCATTGGTTTCCAAACACCCATGTTTAATCAACAACGACGGGACAAAATGAACTCATCGCATCCCTAATAGGGGATGCAATGACCCAGGGTGTATTTCGGGCAAAATCCATCGTGTAGGGTCTGAAAAGGATGTTTTTTTTTCCCTTTTTGGTAATATTTTGTAGTTTGATTTTATCGTCTAAAGTCAGAATTGATCGCTGTCAGCTCTACCTTAATTTAGGTGATTAGTAGTTTTAGTAGTCTAGTTAGTTTGAATTTTTTTTTGGCAAAATCTATATGAATGACCTAATTACATAATTAATGATAATTAGGTCATGTTTGATTATTTTCTAATGTTTTAGGGTTTTAGCACTATTTATACTAGGGGTGTTAATCGTGTCGTATTTATGAGATCCGCATGTTGTGTTATTTGTGCAGTATCATTGTTATTCGTGTCGTGTTCGTGTTAAGATCCATGACAAAAAAATCTATTTAATGTGTTTTGATTATTAAACATTAATTTTGACTATTTATTAGCATATATAATAATCGTGTTAATTTTATAATCATTCATGTTGGGTTTGTGTTAGCTTCGTATTAACAGGTCAGAGCTGACATCCCTAATGTATACCTTTATAAGCCTTAGAGCTAAGTAGTTTTTTTGAGTAATACAATTGAGAGAGCTTCTTTTTTATTTTCAATTATTCTTGTATTCTTTGTGAATCAACGGATCAATTGAAGCCTTCAAAAGGGGTATTTTTGAATCAACAACTCTAGAGTTGGATTCTAAATCGGTATTTGTGCGCAAATCAATGATATAATTTTATTATCGCATTCTTGTTTATCATACCCCTTTTTTCTACCCGCTTCCCTGCATCAGTTAGTATCAAAGCCTATTTATGTTCTTGTCACCATGCTACGTAGAAAAAGACCTGTGGAGGATATATATGAAACGTAGTTCAATGAAAGGGATGCAAGAATGCAACAACAATTTGATTCATTAGCCTAGTAGATGGTAGCCCTGACTACTTTTGTTCAACAAAAACAACAAGTACAATCGCAACAACGACCCATTAATCCACGATGGGTGGAAGAGGAAACAGAGAGTCTAGTGAATGTTGATGACAATCCTTTTCATTGGGAATCCACCATGCCAGAAATCGATTCCCAGCAATGGGGAGTCTGGATTGAAGATTGACCTGCCGTATTTCCAAGGCAGTCTACAACTTGAAAAATTCCTTTGGGATCAAGCTGTTGAGGAAGTTTTGGAGTTCAAGAAGTACTTGAGAATAAGAAAATTACGTTGGTGGTAACGAGAATATTATTATTATGCATATATAATAATCGCGTCAATTTTATAATCATTCATGTTAGGTTCGTGTCAGGTTCGTATTAACAGGTCAGAGCTGACATCCTTAATTTATACCTTTGTAAGCCTTAGAGCTAAGTAGTTTTTTTTAGGAATACAATTGAGAGAGCTTCTTTTCTATTTTCAATTATTCTTATATTCTTTGTGAATCAACAGATCAATTGAAGTCTTTAAAACTGATATTTTTTTGAATCAACAGCTCTAGATTAGGATTCTAAATCGGTATTTGTGTGCAAATCAACGGTATAATTTTATTATCTCATTCTTGTTTATCATATCCTTTTTTCTACCCGTTTCCCTACATCAGTTGGTATCAGAGCCCAGTTATGTTCTTGTCACCATGCCGCCTAGAAGAAGACCTATGGAGGACATCTATGAAACATAGTTCAATGCGAGAGATGCAAGAATGCAACAACAATTTGATTCATTAGCCCAATAGATGGTAGACCTGACTGCTTTTGTTCAACAAAAACAAGTACAACCGCAACAACGACCCCATAATCTACAATGGGTGGAAGAGGAAACAAAGAGTCTGGTGGACGTTGATGACAATCCTTTTCATTGGGCATCCACCCAGGGTTAAGGAGAGATGAGCCACCTCGCCAGAGATCGATTCTTGGCAATGGGAGTTTGGATTGAAGATTGACATGTCATATTTCCAAGGTAGTCTACAACTTGAAAAATTCCTTTGGGATTACACCATTGAGGAAGTTTTGTAGTTCAAAGAAGTACCTGAGAATAAAAAAATTACATTGGTGGTAACGAGATTTTGTGGAAGAGTCGCTGCGTGGCGGCAGCACTCTAAGAAAACTCATCATTGGCAAAAGAAGAAGAAGATAGGCACGTGGGACAAACTGAAAAAGCATATGCAAGAGGCCTTTGTACCCTATAATTACACGTGTGGCAAGGTAATCGTCCTCTGAATGAATATGCTACTGAATTTTATCAATTAGTTGCATGCAATGATCTAACTGAGATAGAGGACAAATTGGTTCCCTATTATATTGGAAGCTTACAACCCTAAATTCAAGATACCTTGAATCCGTTCGGCGGGGCCATTCAATTAAAGAATTAGTTGAGTCGGAGAGTTGGGGAAAACAGTAACTGGTTTGAGAGTACTGGTTCTAGTAGGAGGAGATAACTCGACACCTCTTAATCGCCCTCCCAATCCACTAGCACCCACTGACAAGCATATTGGAGGGGAGGGGATAGTTGTGTGACCTATAGGGTCGGCCAACACTGTAAAGTGTTTCAAGTGTGGTTAAATGGGCCATTGGATGGTGGAATATAGGAAAGGGGACAGGCCTATGAACAACTTATTCATAGAAAGAGAGGATGTCCAGGAGGAATCCTATATAGAGTATATCAGATAGTCACATATTATGTAATTGAAGATGACAATTGTCTAGAAGAACAAGTAGGAGAAGATGTGGGACCACTATTAGTTATTCGATGAGCTTGCTTAGCCCTCTGAGTTGAAGATGGGAAAGAGTGGTTATGAAATAATATATTTCATTCTACATGCACCATAAGTGGAAAAGTATGTTGCCTAGTTATTGATTCAGGTAGCTGTGAGAACGTGGTGACGGGGGAAATCATCTTGAAAATGGGGCTATCTATGAAGAAGCACCCTAAACCATACAAGTTGGCTTGACTTAAGAAGAACAATGAGGTAACTATTTCTAAACAATGTTTAGCGTCCTTCTTTATTGGGTCAAAGAATAGGGATAAATGCGATGCGATTTGATTATTATGGATGCATGTCACCTCCTATTGGAGAGGACATGACAAGTTGCTTTTGTGTTAGTCTGCAAGGAGCAAGCTAGTGGAGTTTCTGTCCTTGAAACCCTTTAATCCCTGCTTGAGGAGTTTCAGGATGTGTTCCTAGACAAGATACCTCAATTGTGTGATATTCAGCACCAGATTGATTTGGTTCCCGGGGATTATTTGCCCAATAGACCACATTATCGAATGACCTCCAATGAGTATGAGGAGCTTCGGAGGCAAGTAGAGGAGCTGTTGGGCAAGGAGCATATTAAGGAGAGTCACAGTCCTTGTGCAGCCTTGCTCACACCCAAGAAAGATGGTACGTAAAGGATGTGCGTGGATAGCCGGACAATTAATAAGATCACTGTTCGTTACAGGTTCCCGATTCCAAGATTGGAGGATTTGTTAGATCAGTTGAGTGGAGTTAGGGTTTTCACCAAAGTTGACCTAAAGAGTGGATACCATCAAATCCAAATTCGACCCAGAGATAAGTGGAAGACAACATTTAAAATGCTTGAGGGTTTTTATGAATGGCTTGTTATTTCATTTGACCTTTCTGATGCTCCTAGTATGTTCATGAGAGTCATGAATGAGGTATTTTGTCCGTTCATTGGCAATTTTGTCATCTTTTATTTCAATGATATTCTTATCTATGATGCCACCAAGGAGTTATGTATCCTTATCTACAGTGCCATTGAAAGGACCTATGGGAGGTCATTTCAGTTTTACGATGGATAGTGTCATGTTTGGACTACATGATCTCCAAGGATGGGATTTCAATGGACCAGTCCAAGGTGGAGGCAATAACGCAATGGCCACTACCTACATACTGTTTGAGGAGAAGCTCTCTCGATGCCATGCAGGTTAGGCAGCATATATACAACAGTTCCCCTTTGTCCTAAAGCATAAGTCAGGGGCTTTAAAAAAAGTGGTTGATGCTCTTAGCTGACATGCATCTTTCCTTAGCATAATGTTGAGTAAGGTAGTGGGTTCGACTCTTTTTGTGATTTATATGTCACTAACCCATATTTTGCTTAGGTTTTAGCTGATGTCCAAACAAGAACGTGAGCTGATTTTCACATGACTGGTGGGTTTCTTTTTTGAGGAAACCAATTATGTGTTCTAGATTCTAGCCTTCGATTTCAGATTTTTCGAGAATTGGATAATGAAGGGTATGTGGGCTGGGATACGACTCTGAAGTTAGTTGTAGACTCTTACTTTTGGCCTACCATGAAGAGGGAAGTATATAGGTTTGTGGATGGTTGCCACGTTTGCCAAATATCCAAAGGAACCACCATGAATGTGGGATTTTAAATGCCCCTTCTGGTGCCACAACAGTCATGGGTCGACGTTAGCATGGATTTTATTCTAGGCTTACCTTGAACCCAATGGGGTAGTGATTCCATTTATGTGGTGGTGGATCGATTTTCTGAAATGACACATTTCATTTATTGCAAGAGGACCATTGATGCATTGTAGGTTGCTTATCTATACTTCAATGATATTTATTGTCTACATGGTCTACCATAGTCTATTGTATCTGATCGCAATACTTATTTCATGGGTCACTTTTGGCACAACCTAACTGGCCAACACGAAGTTTGAGTTTAATAGTGCCTATCATCCTCAGACTGATGGTCAAACTGAAGTAATCAACCATTCAGTGGGTAACTTAATGCGCAGTTTGGTGGGTGATCATGCGAAGAGTTTGCTTTTAATCATTTGTTCAACCGTAGTACTGGTTGTAGCCCTTTCCAGATCATGTATGGATATGGTGTTAACCCAAAATCACCACTTGATCTAATTCCAATCCCTGATTTGGAGAGAGTCCATGGCAAAGTTGAAGATTTCATTCAACAACTGAAGGAGGTGCACTAGTCTGCTCATCAGAAGTGTCTTGACTCAGTCTTGAAGTATAAAGAAGCTGCTGATAAGCATTGTCGTTCAGTGGAGTTTGAGTTTGGAGATTTTGTTTGGGCCATTTTCTCTAAAGATCAATTCTCAGTTGGTGAATACAAAAATCTATCAGCGCAAAAAATTGGACCATTGGAGATAGTGGAGAAAATAAATTCGAACGCTTAAAGATAGGGATGGTAGTGGACCGGGGCAGGGGTGGTGGAAGGTATTCTCCAACCCTGTACCTGTTTCAAAAATATTCGTACACCCTCGTTAACTAGAGAAATTTTAATCCTTGTTCCCGCCTTATAGGTAAATTTTGATCCCTGTTCCCATCCTCTTCTTTGTCTATAACAATTAATTTCTATGATTTAAAAAAAAATCATAAAACCTCACAAATGATCCTGTAAGAAGGATGAAACCCCGTTATATAACAAATGGATAAAAAAAAGAGAGAGAAAGTAAAGTATTTTTTTTTTTGTTAAGAGAAGAATGTGTGGGTGGGAGGTGGGTTTAGTAGGAAAGGGTGGGGATGAGTTTCAGTCAATCCCTACACGAGTTTATATGGGTATCTCTGTATACGTCCATTGTCCAATACGTATAATCCATTCTCGATCCAAATGGGACGGGTTTAGACGAATACCCATTTTTCTTTGGTTCACTGCCATCCCTACCTACAAGTTGAAGCTTGCTAGTCACGTTCGCACTTCAGATGTCTTTAATGTCAAACACCTTGTTCCTTATCGTGGGGACAACTTCGCATACCTTGAGAATTTGAGGGCGAATTCTTCTGAAGATGGAAAGGGTGATGCATATCATATAGCAACACAATACTTGAACCAAACTGCTCGATGTCGGGGTGGTTCAGGCCGGTCAAACGGATTGACCTTTTTAGAGGCATTTCCACACACATGGGTTTTTAAACATCCAAGTCCAGTTAGTAACGACGGGACGAAATGAACTCATAGCATCCCTAACAAGGGATGCGATGACCAAAGGCGGAATTGGGGTAAATTCTTTCATTTAGGGCCGGAAAAGGGAGTTTTTTTTTTTTTTTTTTTTTTTCTTTTTTGGTAATATTTTGTAGTTGAAAAACTTCACCGTATAAAATCAAAAGTAATTGTCGTCAGTTCTACCTCAATTCGGGTTATTAGTAGTTTTAGCTGTATAATTAGTTTGAAAATTTTCTTTTTTTTGGCAAACTCTATATTAATTGCTTAATTATATAATTAAAAATAATTAGGTCACGTTTTATTAGTTTCTAATTTGTTTTTGGATTTTAACACTATTTATACCCTTGTTAGAGCATTTCCAGTCCTTACCCTTTTTGGTACTTTTTTTTAAGAAAGGGTAAAAAATTCTTAAAAATCTTCTCCAATGTTAGAACATCTCCAACAATGCTATTTAAAATAGCTACTCAAAATATATTTAAATATTATATTATCTACTTTAACTAATCACTTTTTCAAATTCACTCCAACAACGCTATCTATTTTAACTAACCATTTCAACTAACTTTACCTAACTTTCAATAATAAAATTTAAAAAATAACAATTCAACTATAAATTGTACAAATTTAATCAATTTTAAGCTATAAGAGAGAACCCACCTCCCGAAAATTACTACTCCCAAACCAAATTTTCTCAAATTAAATCACAAAACCCAAAACAAAATCACCTCAAAACTTTCGAGTTTGATTAAAAACTTCTGAAGGCTTCGAGTTTGATCAAACTAGATGTCATCGTGTCTCCATCGATTGCCTCATCCAAACACTAGACCAATAACTTCTGAAGTAGTTAGGGAGAAGTGACTAACTAGATGTAGCTAATGAAAATAGGGTTATGGAAAATAGATAGGAGAATAACTAGTTTGTTATAGCCACATTTTAAGGAGAAATTATCTAAAATAGCTAAAAAATATGGTTTTAGCTAGTCTTTTAGGGTTATTCACCCACACTCATACTCATACTAAAAAAAGAGAAAATTTTTTTAAACCAATATTAAAAGAGACTCAAATCCGTACCTTCTTCACTAATGGTGAGATTACACTCTCATTTAAAGATCTAATGATCATATTTACTTTCTTTTAAATTTGAGTTTATCCTTATTTAAAAAAAAATTTATCTTCCTTTAAATTTGGATTTCTCTATTGAAGAGGTCTATACTAAATCATATTTTTTATCTTTTTTTTTTTATTTAAATTTAAGTAAAAGTTTGAGTCTCCATCGAAAATAACGCTAAATAATCACTAGTGTCCTAGCTGTTNGTTTTTTTTTTTTTTTTTTTTTATCTTTTTTGGTAATATTTTGTAGTTGAAAAACTTCACCGTATAAAATCAAAAGTAATTGTCGTCAGTTCTACCTCAATTCGGGTTATTAGTAGTTTTAGCTGTATAATTAGTTTGAAAATTTTCTTTTTTTTGGCAAACTCTATATTAATTGCTTAATTATATAATTAAAAATAATTAGGTCACGTTTTATTAGTTTCTAATTTGTTTTTGGATTTTAACACTATTTATACCCTTGTTAGAGCATTTCCAGTCCTTACCCTTTTTGGTACTTTTTTTTAAGAAAGGGTAAAAAATTCTTAAAAATCTTCTCCAATGTTAGAACATCTCCAACAATGCTATTTAAAATAGCTACTCAAAATATATTTAAATATTATATTATCTACTTTAACTAATCACTTTTTCAAATTCACTCCAACAACGCTATCTATTTTAACTAACCATTTCAACTAACTTTACCTAACTTTCAATAATAAAATTTAAAAAATAACAATTCAACTATAAATTGTACAAATTTAATCAATTTTAAGCTATAAGAGAGAACCCACCTCCCGAAAATTACTACTCCCAAACCAAATTTTCTCAAATTAAATCACAAAACCCAAAACAAAATCACCTCAAAACTTTCGAGTTTGATTAAAAACTTCTGAAGGCTTCGAGTTTGATCAAACTAGATGTCATCGTGTCTCCATCGATTGCCTCATCCAAACACTAGACCAATAACTTCTGAAGTAGTTAGGGAGAAGTGACTAACTAGATGTAGCTAATGAAAATAGGGTTATGGAAAATAGATAGGAGAATAACTAGTTTGTTATAGCCACATTTTAAGGAGAAATTATCTAAAATAGCTAAAAAATATGGTTTTAGCTAGTCTTTTAGGGTTATTCACCCACACTCATACTCATACTAAAAAAAGAGAAAATTTTTTTAAACCAATATTAAAAGAGACTCAAATCCGTACCTTCTTCACTAATGGTGAGATTACACTCTCATTTAAAGATCTAATGATCATATTTACTTTCTTTTAAATTTGAGTTTATCCTTATTTAAAAAAAAATTTATCTTCCTTTAAATTTGGATTTCTCTATTGAAGAGGTCTATACTAAATCATATTTTTTATCTTTTTTTTTTTATTTAAATTTAAGTAAAAGTTTGAGTCTCCATCGAAAATAACGCTAAATAATCACTAGTGTCCTAGCTGTTATACTGTCTCTCCCTTTTAACAATCTAAAATGCAGCGAGGAGGAAACCTCTCCGAAAAATAGTTCTTGAATCACTGGTCAACTTCATTAATGTTATTGGTCCCTCCATTGGTTTCTCTGGTAAACTTTCCATAAGCCTTAGAGGTAAGTAGTTTTTTTTAGTAACATATTTGGGAGATTTTTTTTATTTCAAATTATTTTAGTAATTTTTCTGATTTAACAGATCAATTGAAGTCTTTAAAACTGATATTTTTATGAATTAACAGCTCTAGAATAAAATTCTAAATCAGTATTTACACGCAAATCAACGGTATAATTGTAGTATCTTATTCTTATTCATCATACTCTTTTTTTCTACCCGCTTCCTTGCATCAACTACCTAGGAGGCATATAACATGTCAATAAATGCTGTAAGTAAACTATCCAACTTCTGTATTGTAGATAATTTTGCAATGCACTATGCTGATCATTTATTGTGCAGTGTCACTAACTACATTCTAGAACAAAAAAATCTATTACAAAAAAAAATATTTGTTATATATTTTTGTAGTTATTTTTGATCCATTTATATTTTTTTTTAGTGACTGTATTCACCAGCTCATCCAATAAAATAGAAAGAAAATGCAGAGAGATGTTGATGTAATGGAAGTGGTGGGTTGATATCATCCTCTTTTAATCCACTCCCTCATGTATTGTAGGCTTGTAATGGAACACATTTTCCTTTGTAAGCTAAACCTACTCAATTTTGTTTCCTCTTACTTTTTCTACAAAGTAAAACACTATTACCAGGCAAGAAATTTTCTGGGAAAAGGAGAAAATTTACTAGTCAAATTTCAATCCAAGTCCTATATTCTAGGTGGGTTGGATGACACGTTGCAGTAAAAGATTGGTTTGTCGGCTAGGAAGTCAACCTCAACATCTATATGATGATTCTCTCATGGTTGATCATGTTAAGTACAATATTGGGGGAGAGGTTTTGAGAACAATGTGGGAGACAAAGTGGAGACATAGCTTTTGAATTAGGAGTGGATCCCATTAACATACAGGTAGGACCATGATCTTAAATTCAGAGATACTTTTACACACACCCAAAAACTCTCTCTCTCTCTCTCTCTCTCTCTCTCTCTCTCTCTCTCTCTCTCTCACAAACACACACTCTATATATACATAATGGGTTGGAAATTTTTGACCATCCAGGTAGCATGCCACCTATTGGATATACATCAAGTTTCTCTAGAGAGACAGTCCAACTTATATCCAAAAGAATCTGTTATATAAGATCTTTTTTATTTCATTTGTTAGTTTTAAAGACCTGTAGCACTAATTAGCTTGGATTATGTACCTGTTTTATGTCTATTTTAACTCTTTCTATTTTTTTTGCACTAAATTCTCTTCCACCTCAGGATTTAAATTCTCATTAATACATTTTTTTTTTCAATTCATTAAAAGGTAAGTCACTCAGAATCTGTGGATGGAGAGAAGATATAGAGCGAGTTTAATTTGAATTCATAAATGAAGATCTATTAATGAGCTCCATTATTGGATCTTCGGGTCACGAGTTTGAATCTCGTCGTTTTCCAACTCTTCAATAGTGCTTGACAAGAAAAGAAAACAAAAAACCTTTAATGTTTAACATGTATTCGTCTATTTAACATGACGTGATTTGTCAATGTTTCATGGGTCACCATTCTTTCAAAACAAAAAAAAAAAAAGTTTGATTTTCTTTTGTAGGGAGTTATTGAGAGAATAAATAGTATGCAACTTCATTCTATTTTCATGAGTCTTGTGCATTCACTACGGCAAATTTTGATCCCAAACGAAATATTTCAAGAAACATAAGCTGAACTTTGAGCTGAGAAAGATAAAACTATAATACTTTGTTGTAAAATTGGGCACATTACAAAGAAAAGGGCATAGCAAACCATGTGCCAAACAAGAATTCAAAATTTAATTAATGATATTGACCATGTAAATTAGACCCACAAATCAACTTGCTTTATATTGAATATTTTGGGTGGCCAATCCTTTTCAAATGATTAGCCTTATTCTATTCTTGAGCAGTTGCATTTAAAATGAAAGAGAATCTATCAATTAAAAATAGAAATTATAAAAAAATATTGAAAGGCATGTAGACCACTAAAGAGCGTGTAAAAAGGCTGTTCCATTTCTCCAAGTTGCCAATGGATTTTATCATAGACTTTGGACTTTGGACTTCAATCAAATGCACGTAGAAATAGAAATATATAGGAAAAATTTCAGTTCCACAATGCTAGTTTATCATATCTTTAAAAATATCTCTTCTATTTTTTGAATCTTCAATGACACTCCCTATCAAATTAATGACGTTAAGTAGAATATAATTTTACTAAACTATCCATAATATATTTTTTAAAAAAATTTACCCACACCCTCTCTAGATAAATATATCTTCAATGAAACCCCTCCTATTTTTTGAATTTTTTTATGTATTAAAATTTAATTCGAGTTAATTAAAATTTATTTTATACGTATTAAAATTCAAGTTGATTAAAAATTATATTTTTTTCTGTATTAAAATTTGAACAGATTAAAATTTGATTCGTCGAATCAAATTTTAATCAACTCACATTGAATTTTAATTAGTAAAAAAATAATTTTAATTAACATGAATCAAATTTTAATAAGTAAAAAAATATAAATTTTAATCGTCTCCAACCAAATTTTAATCGACGCTAGCAGCTTAGGTTGAACTCAAATAAGCTCAAATTTTTTAATACATAAAAAAAATTTAGTAAGCTCAAATTTTAATAAGTAAAAAAAAAATTTAATCAAATTAAATTAATCAACTTAAATTTTAATATGTAAAAAATAAATTTTATTGGACTCGAATTTTATGTATAAAAATTGTTTGAGGTTTATCTATGGATAATTTTAGTATTTTGGATAAAAAAAATTTTTTTTGTTAAAAACGATGGTTTAAAGATAAGAGTGTTAGTGATATTTAAATATAAATTAGTATGAGTGTTAGTGATATTTGATAGTGTAAATTAACGTGGTGTAAACTTATGGTGGTGAGCAGATGAGATGATCAGTAACTAGTTCTTAGGATCTGAGCTTCAAGGTTCGAAAGAGCGAAGACTAGTATAAAAAAAAATGGAAAAGTGGGAGATTGATACAATAGAATTATAGTGGTTCACCAGTTGAGGAACTCGGCTAATCCACTATTCAATGGAGATTTTTGCTCCTTTTTTCTTTTTTTTTTTATTCAAAAAGTTTACAAGATAGTGTATATGTTACTAGGGTTCTCTCCTTGCCTTGGGAGAGTTACATAATATTTATAGGGCTATTCCTAATTCTCTGGGATCTACGTCGAGATCCTCGCTATTTACCCGAGGAACTCTCCTTTATCTTAGGAGAGGATCTTGGCTATTTAAGGATTTTATGCCTTAAATATGGCTCTTTGCTACCCATAAGATTTTCGTTGTCATCCAACAGCTCCCTTATCCTTTCCATTGCTGGCATGTCTGGGGGGAAGCTTTAGTTCTGATCCTCTGAGCTCTGTGTATCTTTCCTGACCTCTTGGTCTGACTTACTTGTCCGACCTCCGCGTCTGGGCTCATACTTGGAATTTGTTCTGAGTATCATAAGTTGCTCCCAGCCTTTAGCCCAAGTGAACTTGGGTAGGGGCTGATCTGAGGCTTAATTAAGGCAAACCTCTAGATATATACCTCGATTTACGTGCGAATAGATTTTCCACAATTTCAGGCAATCATTTCACTTCTTAGTTTTTCGTGCACGTTCCCAATTCTGTACCGTTAGCTTTAAATGCCCTTGGACCAACGGCTCCTTCCCCACTCTTCGAATTCTCTTTGGTTTTCCCTTCCTCATCTGCGATTTCATCTTCCCCAATTCGCTATTGTTCATAGGGCTCTTGCAGAGAGACGATTTCCTCTAATTTGACCAGAAGGCTTAGCGAGGTTTGCTTCTTCGTTTTTTGCTTTGAAGGATCGGGTACGTTTTTTGTCTTTTTCGTGCTTCTTCGTCCTGGACCCCTCAAATTTGAGGTGGTTGTTGCATTTTTGGACCTTTAGATTTTGCTACTTCAGGAATAGAGGTCGATCTCTATCTCGTATTCCCCTATTCTTAGACCTTTATTCAACTACTAGGGTTTTCCTTATTGACAGTTGTTGTGTTGTCCCCCAGACTCTTAGAGAGTGTTTCGCAAATATTCCTTCCCTTTACCGCATTTTTAGTCTCCCTTTCTCCTGTCCCAATATGTCTGCCCCTTCTGGAGCCACCTCCCCCCCCCCCCCCCCCCCT
>CAUOFW020005059.1:455210-466691 GCA_963454935.2 Ilex paraguariensis
CCCCCCCCCCCCCCCCGATTTCCCCCTTAGGGAATAGATCAGCTAAGGAGGATTTTGACTTAGGTGAGGTGGGTGAGGAGATTGACAAATTTTTCGGTGTCGATTCTGTTGAATCTGAGGGAAACCCTACGGAGATTCCCTCTTCTACCTCTCTTGCGCCACAAAATCCCAACAAAGGTAAGGCCAAGGTGGGCGACGTTGATGCCTCCGGCAGTGCTGAGGGTGCGAGGGCTGCTTTTAGGACCGCAGAGCTCGCGGGCCCCAGCGAGGTCACTCCTTCCTTTATGAAGCTTCTTGGTGCCCGTTTTCGTTTCCCTCCTAGCGTCCAATGTTGGTGTCCAGATAAGTTTACCCCATACGTCTCCCAGGTCCATAAGAAGGTGTGTTTTTTTGTGGTTGCTTTTGACAATGGCCTTTGTTTTCTAATACACCCCTTTATAAAGAGTGTTTTGCAACACTTCAATGTCTGCCTTGCTCAAATCTCCCCCAACTTCTGTGGTGTTCTGGTGGGCCTTCTCATTTTTTTTAAGAAGCATAAGCTTGGGGTTCCCACTGTTTCTTTGTTGATGGAGTATTTCAATGTTAAGTATACCCCAACTAACGGTTTCCTGTATATTTCGAAATGGGTAAAAGCCAAAGCGATTATTTCTCACCTCCATAGCTCTCACAAGGGCTAGAAGAAACTCTTCTTCTTCGTGGGGGGCAATAACTGGGAGTACAATCTTGCAGATAAATCAAATTCCCTTCCAATCCCTCGAGTCTAAAAAGCCCTAGACAACTTGGGTAAGTTCTCATTTGAGTGAACTTGTATCGATTTTTGAGCTTTTTTAGGTTGATCTCTTTTTGCTTGTTCTACCCTGCTTCTCAGGTATCTATCCTGAACTTAGTGCCACCGACGAGCAAATTTTGCGGTCTTTGGAGGGTTGCAGCTCAGAGAGGTATTCTGAGCTTATCAAACCTTGGGTTCTTATAGCAGAGGGGTTTAGTCTCCCTGAAGTAACTATAGAAGCTCCCATTCCCGTTTATGTTGTTAGTACAGAGGAGGCAGTTGGTATATCCTTACTTCTCCCTTTCCACTTTCTCTCTTTTCACCTCTTTTTATATGTTCTTATCTGTTTTTAGGCTCTCAGGGTCATCTATGATGAAGTCAACCACAACAGAGCTCCAAGCCAAACTTTTTTAGATGAAGAAGACCATAAGTAGTGGTAAACGCAAGGGTGAGATTGGATTAGGTAGCAAGGTTGCTCTTCCAACCACGATACAAAAAATGGATGTGCCCCCCGGTTCCTCTGCTTCTACTCCGACCTCAACCATTCATCCTTCTTTCAACCTGCAGGCTGTAGAGTGTTCTTTTCCCATAGGATCTTTACTTGTGCCCAACGAGGTTCTCGAGCAAAGACAGATCTCCCCAACCTCTTCTGAGGTCGATAGGGCCCTGAGAATGATTTCTCACTTCTTACCCATCCCCAACTCTTTTGCAACCTCTAAGCAATTTCCCCCGTCGCGCCTTGTGGACACCAATATTGGGAAGGGAAAGATCCCCAAGGTGGAAAGTAACCTGGGCTCCTTCTTTGACATTATTGAGCTTGCTACCGGGGCAATTAGCTCTATTCTTCCTAAATCTGACATTCAAAGAGCTTCATCCATGCCACTTGAGACTTCAATAAGCTCAGCCCTTCATTGAGCGACTGCTATAATTGTCTATCTCTCTCTCTCTTTCTTCTTTTCCTGGACGTTGTAATCTGGTGCTAACCTTTGTCTTATCTGTTCTTGCTTTCAACTAGCCCTCCATGTGAAGGGTTTGATGGAGATGATCCGCTCTTTGGAAAGTTCAGCCAAGGTCACAAAGCCCTTTGAGATCAAAATTGCTAAGTTGTCTTTTTGCAACAAAGATCTTCGCATTCAAAATCAGAGCTCCAAGAGTAGGTGGAGAAGCAAGCCTCCTTTATTTAGGATCTGGAGGCAGGGAAAGAGAGAGCTGAAAATGCAGAGAAAAAGGCCAAAGAGGAGCTCGAGCTTAAGAACAATGCTTGGATTAGAGCTAGTGAGGAAACTATTGAGGCCCTGCGTTCTTTCAAAAATATGAAAAAAGAGTATGATAATGTAGCCGAAGTAAACGATGTCATTCGCCAAGATCTTGAGGAGAAAAGGACCACCACACTCCAGAGAGATTATGCAATATCCCAGCTGAAGGAAGACATAGCCCAGCTGAAAGATGATGTATCTACGAAGTGGGTCACTAGGTGGCTTGCCTTCGAAGACGTTGTTGAGAAAACATACCCCGATCTGAGCTTCAACTTTGACATCCCCGCTGAGGAGGAGGCAGAAGGAACTGCTACAGGGGACAAGAGCGAACCTTTGGAGCCTTCTGATGCTGAGCTTCCTGAAGCAAATACATTGCCTACCACTTCTGCTATTACTCCTTTTTCAGCTGAGTTTCTCTGGCGCTGGCCTTTAGTTTATCAACATCTGGTATCGAGGTCCCTACTTTTGGGGGTCCTGAGACTTCTTCTCACATGCCTGCTTTGGATCCTTTAAGGTTTTCAGCTACTGAGATACCAGAGGCTCCATCTTCTGACCTATCAGACCTTCCTGCTATTGAGCTGTTGGACTCTACTGTTCCTGATTCAACTATTTAGGAATCTTCAAAAACCTTTTTTTTTTTTTTTTGCATTTGCTTTATAGCTTTTCTGAAGTATTGATGTAACTGTTTATCTTTTGAAGTGAATGTGAATATCAGATTTTACTAGGCTATTTTGTGTTTCATGTTACTGAGAGCTCTACTGAGCTCTTCTTGTTTTGTGTTTCATATTACTGAGAGCTCTACTGAGCTCTTTCTTCGATCTACTCAATGAGTACTGAGCTCTCTTCCTTTGGTCTACGCCATCCGTCCCTTGCCCCCTTTTGCTTTGAGGAGTACTGAGGTCTTCTTAAAGCAAATCTGTTGAAATTGCGAGCCTAAATGAACTATTGGCTCACTGAGCTCATTTTGAAGGAAGGGAACTGAGGTCTGACCTTTGGAGATTTTCGTACTTGTGTTGGTTGGATTTGGCGAAGAGAATGAATAACTTGATGCTGAGGTCCATCACAAGCGCATTCATAAGAGCTTTGATAGGGGACGAGCTCGAGAAATACCAATCCCATTTTAGCCTGTATACCAAGGAGAGCTGTAAGTTTGCTAGCCTTATGGAGATCTAGAAGTCCATGCATCCATTCGGACTTGATTTGAGCCCATAGGTATCTGAGGAGTAGGGAGCTGCCTTGGAAGGTCCATGCAGCCATACGAGTTGAGCTTAGCTCATAGACATCTGAAAATTTGGGAGCTCAGAAAGTCTACCAGGATTGTCAAGTTCTATTATGAACTCGAAGTTAATCTCCCAAGTTATACTGCAGTTTATTATACTGGACTTCTATTGGATTGCCGAGGGCTGCTAATGCTTGAAATGAATGAGGAGTATCAAGAAAATGTTGAGACTACTGGGTCTGAGCTCTTATGGATGTTGACCTTGTGTGAACATTCGATCGGGACTCTCCCCCCCCCCTTTTTTTTATGCGCTTCCCCAACCGCTTTTCAAAAAGTATAACCACGTTCTTAAATTGGAAAAATCCAATGGTCCACCGACTTTGGTTCCCGTGTACTCTTTGATTGTATTAAAGCTTGGTGTCCCTACAGTTTTGTTATATCTTTTTGGATCCTCCTTCTTCGAATTCCCTTTTTTGATTCCTGAGGGTTTACCATTCATCTGCTTCTTCCCCTTCTTTTCCTTCTCTGAATCTCTCGATGGCTGTCTCAATCTCGCCCCTGTTCAGGGAGCGAAGCTCCTTTGGAATTGAGTGGGAATGGCAAACTTGCTACTTAGCTCATTCGTCAATATCATCCTCAGATTTAGATAGGATAAAGAAGAAGTTCTTTCTTGACGTGAAACTGGCTCTGCAGGTTCTGTCTCTTGACAAACCCTGCAATTATCTTCCTCAAGGGAAGACTTGTTTTTTTGAGGGGGCTTTGGACATGGGGCTGTGTCTACCCATTCACCCCGTTGTTGGTTACATCTTGACTTACTGTGGTTTATGTCCTTCTCATCTTTCTCCTAAAGGATGGGCCACCATGATCAGCTTCTTCTTATTCTGGCACTTGCGAGGTGATGACAAGTTTCCCACTGTAGGAGAATTTGTTTACTTTTTCAACCTTGTAGAGGATGAGGTCCCATGTTTTATCTATTTTTGATGGAGGCACTTCAAGCTGCGCCATCTGGTGCTTGACCTTCCTTCTCCACCTGAGGGGTGGACTCACTGCTTCTTTTATGTTTCTTGGGACGCTTGGAGGTCCATTAAGCTGCATTATAGAGAGTGCAGGGTTCCTAGGTCCTAGAAGAACTATTCTTACTCAGGTAAATATCTTGATTGCCTTTACTTGTCCAGGTCTCCTAAAGTCGTTTCCTAATCGACAGATTTGCCTTGGTTAGTAGGTCCCCCTGAGTTGGACTTGTTAGAGGAGATGCAAATAGAACAGATGATCGATGTCGAGCCTGTGCTCTACTCTAAGCTGATGACATCAGACAACCTGTTTCTGTTCAGCGCTGTAGGGGCTGCTATGGACTTTGTTTCATACCCAGACTCTACTGACTCCTGTCCTTTTGAATCTGATGAGGACGAGGATGTTAGTACATCCTCTAGGAAACGCAAGAAGAGTGGTCCTGCCAGTGATTCCTCATCTTCCTCTGGTTCTTCACTGGCCACAATTCTGTTCCTTTCAACCAGACAGAAACTTATAAATCTTTTGATTGAGGCCCAAAAGGAGAGGGATGAGCTAAAAGAAGAAAACGTCCGCCTAAAGGAGGAAGTTGCTGAGCTCCGAGGATGCCTCAAGGGCGATTAAGAATTGGGAATGTTTCTTGTAATCGTTTTTTTTTCTTTGATTGTATTGCTACTGGATTTTTGAGCCTTTGCTTTATCTGATGGTTACATTCTCCTCTATTGATTGCTAAGCTTGTAATTTGGCTTTGAATTTTGTCGTATGCTTCTATCCTCGAGCTACTGGGCTCGTTTTTATGAACTAATGAGTTCATCACGAACTATCAAGTTCTCTTTATGAACTGAGGAGTTCATCGTGAGCTATCGAGCTCTTTTTATGAACTAAGGAGTTTATCATAAGCTATCGGGTTCTTTTTATGAACTGAGGAGTTCATCATGAGTTATCGAGCTCTTTTAGGCAATCTCGCAGGGATGAATCAAAGACTTGCAGTTTTATTGAGAATAATCAAATTACAAAATTAGCTTACTGAAAAAATCTCTTGAGATGTTCTGCATTCCAGGAGTGAGGGAGGATTTTCCCTTCTTTCATTTGTAACTCATAGTTCCCCAGTCTGATCACCCCTAAGATGATATAGGGACCTTCCCAATTAGGCCCCAACTTCCCATGAGTGGGGTCCTTTCTTGCTAACAATAATTTTCTAAGTACCAAGTCACCCACTTTGAAGCTCCTGTGTCTGACCTTTCTATCGTAGTACCTGGCCGTCTTCCTTTGGTAATTCCTGATACGATGCAGAGCTACCTCTCTTTTCTCTTCTAAGAGATCCAAGCTCAATAGAAGCAACTCATCATTGAGCCCATCGTCTGTGAGTTCAATCTTGGAGGATGGAAGCCCAATTTTGACATGCGCCACTGCTTCAGTTCCGAAAGACAAGGCAAACGGTGTTTCTTGAGTAGTTGACCTGACAGTTGTTTTGTAGGCCCATAACACTTCTGAGAGATGTTCCACCCATTTACCCTTCAGATCTTCAAGCTTGATTTTCAAGGCTGCTTTTATGGTCCTAATAGTGATCTTCGCTTGCCCGTTAGACTGTGGATGAGCTGGCGCAGAGAAGTAATTCTTAATTTCCAGCTCAACACAGAAGTTTTTGAACTTTGGATTGTCGAATTGCTTCCCGTTGTCAGTGACGATTGCCGTAAGGATACCAAACCTGCAAATTATGGATTTCGAGGTAAAGTTCTAGACTTTCTGTTCAGTAATTGTTGCCAAAGGCTCCACTTCTACCCATTTAATGAAGTAGTCTACCCCGATGATGGTGAACTTACACTGTCCTACACTTGCATCTTTTGACCAAATCTGTTACATCCTTGAGTATTGTGAGTCAATAATACCCTTGTCTTAATGCCTTTCCTACCAGAGCTCGAGCTCCGATGTGGTTGCCACAGACTCCCTCATGGACTTCTCTGAGTATGTAATTGGCGTCTTCACCCCCCACGCATTTAAGAAGAGGTTTTGAGAAACCACGCTTGTACAAGTTTTCCTGCAAGATAGAAAACCTGGCTGACCTGATTCTTAATTTTATAGCTTCTTTGGGATCTTCTGGCAAAGTTCCATGCTGAAGATACCCTAGGATGGGGTCCATCCAGCTCAGTGGGATTTGCACAGGTAGTACTTCTTCGTCCTCAATACATACGAATGGTTCTACTAGGTGCTCCAATAGAATTAACTTGTCCAAGTTTTCCTGCGAAGCTAATTTTAATCTTGCCAATACATCTACTTGCGAGTTCTCATGACATGTCTAATCTTAACTTGCACGAACTTCTTAATCAACTCCTGTACCTATCTGAGGTAACGGATCATTTTCTCGCCTTTAGCTTCATATGTCTCCTTTATCTGTTTCACTACCAGCTAGGTGTCACTGTAGATCTCCAACTGTTCTGCCTCCATCGAGTGAGCAAGATTAAGTTCGACAATGACAGATTCATACTATGCCTCATTGTTTGACGCTTTAAACCCAAATCTGAGGGCGTATTCGACGTCTATTCCATCTGGAGAGGTTAGTATCAGGCCTACGCTGCTTCCTTGAGCATTGGGAGCTCCATCTAAAGAATGCTTCTATGTAGGGAGGTCAGATACTAACTGTGTTGCTTCCATAAGTACTGGCATTGTAAATTCCACAATAAAATCTGTCAAAATTTGCCCTTTGATCGTAGTTCTGGGATTAAATCTGATGTCGAACTCGCTGAGCTCTATGGCCCACTTTATCAACCTCCCTGAGGACTCTGGTTTATGCAGCACTTGTTTCATTGGCTATTCTGTTAGGACATCAATAGTATGAGCCTGGAAATATGATCTGAGTCTCCTAGTCGTAGTCACTATTGCTAAAACAAGCTTTTCTATTTTTGGATACCTTTCCTCTACCCCCTCAGAGTTTTGTTGCAGTAGTAGACTGGTTGTTGGGACCTGTCTCGCTCTCTTACTAGAGCTATACTAGTTGAGAAATCTGAAACAGCTAGATAGAGGGTTAGTACTTCCCCCTGCAAGGGACTTACCAGAACAGGAGGGGAGCTCAGGTAAGTCTTCAAGGCTTTGAATGCCTCTTCACACTGGGTATCCCATTGTAATGCCTTTCTTAAGATCTGAAAGAAGGGCTGACACTTGTCGCTTGATCTAGAGACAAAACGACTCAAGGCAACTATTCTTCCTGTCAAGCACTGGATCTCCCTTACATTAGAAGGTGGTTGCATATCCAAGACTGTCTTAACCTTTTTTGGGTTGGCCTCAATTCCTCTACTGTTGACTATGAAGCCCAAAAATTTTCCTGAAGATACTCCAAAGGCACACTTTGCAGGGTTGAGTTTCTTCTTGTATTCCTTAAGGACCTGAAACGATTCTGTTAGATGTGCAATGTAGAGCTCTGCCTTCAGTGATTTCACCAGCATATCGTCGATGTAAACTTCCATGGATGTTCCAATTTGCCCTTGGAACATCTGATTCACTAGACACTGGTAGGTGGTTCCTGCATTTTTTAGCCCAAAAGGCATAACTTGATAACAGTACGTTCTTTACTCAGTTATAAAGGAGGTTTTCTCTTGGTCGGCCGGATCCATTCTGATCTGATTATATCCTGAGAATGTGTCCATGAAACTGAGGAGTTCGTGTCTAATTGTGGCATCCACTATTAAGTCTATCCGTGGTAAAGGAAAGCTGTCCCTGGGGCATTCTCGGTTGAGATCAGTGAAGTCGATGCACAGTCGCCACTTGTCGTTGCTCTTCATGACAAGGACCACATTGGCTAGCTAGGTTAGGTAGTCGACTTCCCTAATGGCTTTGGCATGGTGAAGTTTGCTGACCTCTTGATTGATTACCTTCTAACGCTCTGGGGCAAAACTCCTTCGTTTTTGCTTAATCGGTCTGCCGATGGGATTCACACTTAGCTTGTGTGTGATAATCGAGGGGTCGATTACTTCCATGTCTTCTTGCTTCTAGGAGAATACTCCCCTATTCTCCTTTAGGAATTGGATGAAGAGGTCTTTTATTTCTTTGCTTAGCTTAGACCTGACGTAAACAAGGTGTTCTGGCTCCTCATCGAGCTGAACAGGCTCTAGCTCTTCTAATGGCGTTGGCCTAGTGTCCAGTTTGTCCCTCATATCTAGCTGGACATTCTCGACTTCTTTTTGCTTCATCGAGGTCATGTAGCACTCCCTTGCTACTCGCTGGTCTTCTCGGACCACTTCAACTCTATTTTTTGTAGGAAACTTCATAACTAAGTGATAGGTAGAAGGGATTGCCTTCATCGCGTTAAAGGAGGACCTTCCGAGAAGCATATTATATGCAGAAGGGACATCCACCACTAGGAATCTTACTGTGATGGTGGCCTGGCAAGGAGGATCTCCCATAGTGAGGAGGAGTTGGACTGAACCCAGGGGCAATACCCTCTCTCCTGCGAATCCCAACAGGCGAGCACTGACCGGCTCCAGCTTTGCCCTACCTATGCCCATTTTGTCAAACGCAGAAGCAAATATGATATCTGTTGAGCTCCCGTTGTCAATTAGAACTCGATAAACAGTTCTGTTTGCCACAACGGGTCATCATAGGGGTGTTGTTAGCCTTCCAAGTCTGAGTCTGAAAAGGTGATGGTTGTCTTTAGCCAAGGTGCCTTGGACATAGTGTGCATTTCCAGCGCTTCACCAGCTCTGATTCTGCGCAGGTGAGCCTTCTGGGCTGAACTGGACTCCCCACCTCCTGCGAATCCTCTAGAAATTACTCTAATTTTCCCCAGGGGCTATTAGTGCTGCACAGGAGCCTGTTGCTGAGGTAGTGGAGGTGGAAGGGCTCGGTCCTGATTATTCTGAGCCATATAATGGAGCAACTGCCCTCGCTAGATCAGGAACTCAATCTCTTTCTTAAATTGGATATAATCATCAGTGTGGTGACCATGATCCCTATGGAATTCGCAATACTTCGTGGGATCTCTTTTCACCGGGTCTGTTTTCATCCAAGATGGCCACTTCAGGAATTTCTCATTCTGCACCTCATATAAGATCTGAGATATCATTGCGGAGAGTGGGGGAGCTTCTGAGGTGTGTACCTTGGCTGTAACTTTGGCTGTGGCAGACCTAAGCGGTCTCTAACATCTCCCCTCCTTTTGGGATAGCGATCTCTGTCCCTTCTTGGAGACCTATCACGCCCTCTTTCTCTTCTGGGACTTCGGTTCCTTTTTTTTTATTCTTTCCCTTTGTCTTTTTGCGTAGATAAGCTTCCCACCTTTGATAGAAGAGCTTCCTCACCATTTATATATTTTTCTGCCTTAGTCAATACCTCAACCATACTTGCCTGAGGGTTCTTTGAAATTGAGAACATCAGGTCTTTGGATTGCACGCCTAGACCAGCTATAAATGTTGTAATGACAAATTTCTCATCTGGGACATTCACTTTCAGGGATTTCAAGTTGAATCACTGGACATAAGACCTGAGGTTCTCTTGAGGTTCTTGTTTCACGTTCAATAAGTGGTAGCTCGATTTTCTGTATATCCGAGCTCCTATGAAGTGAGATACGAAGGACATAGAAAGCTCTTTAAGGAGGAGATCGAGGCTAAAGGGAGCCTATTGAACCATTTCAGGGCTGACCCTTTTAGCGTGATGGCGAAGGCTCTACAACGCACTGGGTCCTAGAATCCGTGGAGCTCCATCTAGTTCTTGTAAGTATTTAGGTGGTCCACGAGGTCCTTTGTCCCATCAAAGGCTTCTATCTGCAACATCCTGAACTTTGGGGGGAGGGAAAAATGCAACATGTCTGCGGTGAATGGTGACTCGGTTTGCTGCACCAGGGCATCCATTGTAATTGGAGTCTTGCTCTTCATAACTTCCTTCATATGGCTGAACTCTTGCTGGATGTCATTAAAGCGTTGTTCCCAGTACTGTTATCTTCTCTCTTGTTGATAAGGGAGAAATTCATTCCTTTCACCCCCAACGTTTTAACTTTGCACCTCTTTGTTGCATCTATTCCTTGGGAGTGGATGAGGATCTTGTCCCCAGGTCTGACTATTTTTTCCTCCTTCATCAACTTCTCTGAGGGGATCGAGGTGTTGCTGCTCTTTGTGAGGGGGGTTATTCTGGCCTTCTTGGGCCGGTCGTGCCTCCTGAAGGCGTTGCAAGAGCTTCAGGAGCTCTTCATTCTGTTGTATAAAGCGTTGATTAACTAGACGAAGGGCCTCCAACTCATTATTTGTGTGGGGATTCCCCATGGAGAGATTTGTCTCTGGGACGTTCTCAGGCTGCTTGTCGTTGGCGGTTTCCTGTTGTTTTTGCATTCATGGTAGATTGGTTTGGCTTCTGCTCATGTTACGAGTTGAGACCATCAGTTACTAAAATATCAGCGTAATTGTAACAGGAACAATCTTTTCCATAGACGGTGCCAAACTGATGGTGTAAATTAATGTGGTGCAGACTTATGGTGGTGAACAGATGAGATGATTAGTAACTGGTTCTTAGGATCTGAGCTTCTAGGTTCGAAAGAGCGAAGACTAGTATCAAAAAAAAATGGGAAAGTGGGGGATTGACACAATAGAATTATAGTGGTTCACCAGTTGAGAAGCTCGGTTAATCCACTCTTCAATAGAGATTCTTACTCATTTTTCCTATTCTTCTAATTCAAAAAGTTTACAAGATAGAGTATATGTTATTAGGGTTCTCTCATTGTCTTCGGGGAGTTACATAATATTTATAGAACTGTTCCTAATTATGTGGGATCTGCGCCGAGATTCTCGCTATTTATCCGAGGAACTCTCCTTGATCTTAGAAGAGGATCTTAACTATTTAAGGATTTTATGCCTTAACTATGGCTCTTTGTCACCCTATAAGATTTCTGTTGTCATCCAGCAGCTCTCTTATCTTTTCCATTGTTGGCATGTCGGGGGGGGGGGGGGCTCTAGTTCTGATCCTTTGAACTCTTCGCATCTTTTCTGACCTCTTGGTCTGGCTTGTTTGTCCGACCTCCACGTCTGGGCTCATACTTGAAATTTATTCTAAGTACCGTCAATATTTTAGATAATAGAGGAGAAGTTCTTAAAAATATAATAAATTATAAAGGGCTCTGACTATAATTTTCAAACACATATATATATATATATATATATATATATATGAAGAAAGTTGTCTCCGCGCAAGTACAATGCGTGTGGTTTTCCACCAAGGTCAAGGTGGGGTGGTGGTGGGGGGGGGGGGGGGGG
>CAUOFW020005059.1:467039-514242 GCA_963454935.2 Ilex paraguariensis
GGGGGAGTGCCGTTTAATTAGGGCCTTATATTCGAGTTGTGTGATAATAAGTCGTCTCGTGTTAAATGTAGGTTATGTCATTTCTATTGTCCCGTTTTATAGTTATGTCGAGTTAAAATTATGTTATTTTAATTTTACAAATTAGAAAATTTTTATTTTTTTTAATAACGTAAAACCTCTTCAAAGTATGAGAAAATTAGACCGGTTGACAACTTTATACCAAGTCCCACGTAATTAGAGAAGAAGATTACGGTACCCAAAAAAAAATTTTAGTACTATATCTTACAAATTTATTATTTTTATAATTTTTGTGAATTATTTTATAATTCAATTTATCACTTTTGTAGTTATTTTTATCATTATAATAAATGTTTTAATCACTATTGTGGTAATTATTTTTATAATGTTTCTTTGGTAAAAAAAAATTACTATTTTTATGTGTAATTTACTACATTTGTAGATTTTTTTTTACCATAAAAATATCCACAACAATGGTAAAAATACTCACATATATAATAAATTTTTGTATGATACCAAAATTTCATTTTTTGTCCTATCATAATCAAATTCATAAGAAAATTATTATTTAAACTTAAAATGTTGACTTAATTTATCATAATCATTGAATAAATAATAAATTCCAATAACTATTAGGATCCAATATTAAATCAATATAAAAATTAATTATAATTATTAAATAAATAATATATATCAATAAATATTACTACCCACAATTAAATCAATATAAAAATTAATATTTTATGTTGAAATATCATTGCTCACATAATAAACCTCCAACGCTCGTAGTCATCAACAAATAATAAATATGATTTGCCGCAAATTAAGCCCATACTATTGGCTGCCCAAATCCCCACATTCACATGCATTAAAATTTTATTTTAATTGACATCCGACAAAAATCATATTAAAGATCATTTATCTTACAGCTATTCATATAATATTAGAAGTAAAATAGATATACGAACAATCATTCCGTTTAAATAGTTTCACTTTGCAAATTATTCTTACTTAATATTAATTGGATTCATTTATTATTGATACTGAGCAAGGTGTGATACTTTCGTATGCATATCGTGTCCCAAATTACACCACACAGCTCTAACAGTCGCAAACATAACCAATAGGACCGTACCATTGAGTTATATATAAATTTAGGACAACCCAAACTAGACAACTCGCCTCAAATTCAGCACAGAGAGTAAGGCAACACCTTCACGACTCTCCTCAGTGTCCTCACATAAAAATAGTGAAGAGAGAGGTCTGAAAATCGAGTAT
This sequence comes from Ilex paraguariensis, assembly GCA_963454935.2. Taxonomy (NCBI): domain Eukaryota; kingdom Viridiplantae; phylum Streptophyta; class Magnoliopsida; order Aquifoliales; family Aquifoliaceae; genus Ilex; species Ilex paraguariensis. Next base: position 468,336 of record CAUOFW020005059.1, read on the forward strand.
TTGTTCTCTTCTCTGTGTGTTTGTGTGTTTGAGAGAGAAAGAGAGAGTACTGAGGAAAGAAGAACAATGGACATGGAGACAACAAGAAGACAGGACTTCAAAGGAGATAATAATATGGCTGAAGAGACTACTGTTGATTGGAAAGGCAGACCTTCCAACCCCAACAGGCATGGTGGAATGAAAGCTGCTGCCTTTGTTCTTGGTCTCTCTCTCTCTCTCTCTCTCTCTCTCTCTCTCTCTCTCTCTCTGTATATGTTTGTGTACGTGTGTGTCCTCTTGTCTGTGTTTGAGGGGTTAGGGATCAGTTGATGCCCAAAAAATTATAAATCATTTGGATTTTGGTTACTGGATTCTGCTTGGCATTTTTTTTTCCTTGCTCTCATTTCTCTCTCTCCCTCTTCGCCAGATTCTCATTCTATCTTTCATTTTTGAATAAGTTGTTAGAATGGGTATTGCAATAGATATTTGGTAATGAAAACAATGGAATCCATATTGAATAGGAATGAATGGCTTAAAAAATATCATTTCTTCGTTCTCTCTCTCTCTCTCTCTCCTGGTACTTCTTGATCATTTATATGGTATGTCTGAAATTCAGGGCTTCAAGGATTTGAGATAATGGCAATAGCAGCTGTTGGGAACAACCTCATAACATACGTGATAAACGAGATGCACTTTTCTTTGTCAAAGTCTGCAAATATAGTGACAAACTTTATAGGGACTGTCTTCATCCTTGCACTCCTTGGAGGCTACCTCTCAGATTCCTACCTTGGGTGCTTTTGGACCATGCTTATCTTTGGTTTTGTGGAACTTTCTGTAAGTCTTCCTCTCAAATTTCCCTTTCTCACTTCACTTTTTTGTCTCTCTCTCTCTCTCTCTCTCCGGCCACCACCAAAAGTGGCTGAAATTCTATTCTTTACTTTATTGCTAGTTGTTATAGTTTGGGTTACATACAAGGTGGATTCAAATCTTATCTAAAAATTTAAGCTCAACCTCAGAGAAAGTTGTATCAAATTTGGTATACTAACACAATTTTTTTTTTCACTTAAACCCATTTGATATAGGATTGTGCTAACACTTGTGTGTTATTCACTAATCCAAAAAAATATATATTACAATGACGTTCAAAACAACCCGAAAAGAGGGTACAGGAGCAAGCGAGCACCCGGGTATGCACTCTAAGAGAGTACACTCAAAGTCAAAATACCTACAATAATGTCTCTCAAAGCCTATATATATATATACATACATGTGTTTGCATATGTCTCGTAAATTTTTTTACATATTTTTTGTGGCTAATAACACATGGGTTTGTGTTAATTTTATAGGGTTTCATATTATTGTCAGTCCAAGCCCATATTCCCCAACTAAAGCCACCCCCTTGCAACATGGTGACCAATGGAGACCAGTGTTTGGAAGCAAAGGGCCTGAAGGCCTTAATCTTTTTTGTGGCACTTTATTTAGTGGCATTAGGGAGTGGGTGTGTTAAACCCAACATGATAGCTCATGGTGCCGACCAATTCAATAGAGATGACACAAAACAGTCCAAGAGGCTCTCCACCTACTTCAATGCTGCCTACTTTGCCTTCTCTATGGGTGAACTTGTTGCCCTAACTGTTCTGGTTTGGGTCCAAACTCATTCGGGCATGGACGTCGGGTTCGGAGTCTCGGCAGCTGTCATGGCAATGGGGTTGATCAGCTTAGTTTGTGGTATATTTCTTTACAGGAATAAACGTCCTCAAGGAAGCATCCTGACCCCAATTGCTCAGGTACTATTAAGCTGTTCTAATATTTCTTTGTATTAATGTTGTAGTTTATTTAGTAACGGAAAAAAAGTTGACATTTCTCTTTGACGATATATTTGTATCAATTAAAAGAGTTTCATGAATAAAAAAAATTAGACATATAATATAGTTCAAGATATGTCAGAAATTATGCGATTATAACATGCGAATATGAAGTCAAAGTTGGTCAAAATAAAAAAAAATTCAAGTTAGTAAAGTTAGTGATCAAAACTTGAAAGAGATGACATATTTAAAGAATCATCGTATCTTAGAGGATTTGAACATCATAAACACTATATGGAGAAGGAAACTCTATGCAAAAAACATATAGAATAAGGTACAATCTCAAGAGTTAGAGCATTTCTAAGCATACTCTTCAAAATAATTACTCAAAATACATTAAAATATTATATTTTTTATTTTAAAGAGTCATTTTTACAAGTTACTCCAACCATACTCTCGATTTTAATTAACTACTATTAATATTTTAAGTCAAAATATTGCATAGCTTGACACGTGGAGTACAATTTTGTGGTTTGACTCTTTATTTTAGTTAATAAATACCAAATTATTAGCTTCTTGGAGATGCTCTTACTCAACAAATAAATCAACTATATCTGAAAGAGGATAATCTCACAACCCACCCCAATGATAGGTGACTATCCCTGTCACATTTCGAGAGACTAGGATACATTTTCCATTGATCTAAATCAATGAAATTCTGTGTTTCACCAGTTCTTTGAGCATAGTCTCTTCCTAATCATTCCTCGTAGTCTTTGATNTTTGAATTAAATCAATGAAATTCTATGTTTCACCAGTTCTTTGAGCATAGTCTCTTCCTAATCATTCCTCGTAGTCTTTGATGCCATTGACTATGCTGCCTAGTAATAATGACCTGGATTTGGTATGGTGTTTTAAGTGTTTTTATGATAAACAATGGGCTGAACTGTTTGATTCCTTTGATTATGTGTGCATTCTTGTCCTCTATAAATTAAATAATGTCTTGCCTAACTTATCTAGTAAGTTAATAAAAATGCCATATTCTGATTCAGATTCTTTGATTATTGCTAGTGTGTCTCTTTACAAGGGAACAGTAATATTTGTCGGATGATCTGGCTTTCTTCAATAACTTAATGGGCTTTCCCTTCTCTCTCCTCTTTTTCTTTCTTTTTCAGGTCTTTGTAGCTGCAATTGCAAAGAGAAAGCAAGTTTGTCCTTCCAATCCAGAAATGATCCATGGCCACCAAAACAAAGTTTCTGATAGCAATGCAGCCATGTGCAACAATGTTGGCTTTCTTCATCATACTGATAGGTTTAGGTAATCGTGAACAGTATACCTTTTCAGTCTTCCTTTTTGCTTAAAGTTTGGCCTTCATTTGCAACTACCCCTTCTCCCTAGCTACGCAATACAATCACGTGGATTGACCACCCAAAAAGAGAGGTAGGTTGGGAGAAGTATGAGATATTATTTATTTTACACCTCTCTCAAACAGTTTAAGTTTTTAAAGTAGATGGTAGTTCGCTCTAGAATTTCGGTTTTATAGTATTTATTTATAGATAGATCCAATTTTTCCTTTAATTTTTTTTTTCTTTGGCATAATTCATTTAAAAAATTGTGACCTTTTGGCATAGTTGCCTCAATTTCAGACTTTGACAGGACTCTAAATACTAAATCTTGGCTATGGTTATCATCAACAGTCTGCAAAATAAAATATTTATCTCTGAAACTCTTAATCAATTTGCTTAACAAGTATATGAAAACTTTCAGATTCTTGGACAAGGCCTGCATCAAAATCCAAGAACGGAATACTAATAAGAAGGAAAGCCAGTGGAGGCTGTGCACAGTGACTCAAGTTGAGCAAGTAAAGATACTGATCTCAGTTGTTCCAATATTTGCATGCACCATTGTTTTCAACACCATTTTGGCTCAACTCCAGACATTCTCAGTCCAACAAGGAAGTGTCATGAACACACAGCTCACCGAAAACTTCCATATCCCCCCGGCCTCGCTTCAAGCCATCCCTTACATTATGATAATTTTCATAGTCCCCCTCTATGACACTTTCTTTGTCCCATTTGCCCGAAAATTCACTGGTCATGACTCCGGAATCACACCCTTACAACGGATAGGATTCGGTCTCTTTTTCGTGACCTTTTCTATGGTATCAGCTGCCCTTATGGAGAATAAAAGAAGGAATGAAGCTGTGAATTCAAACAAAACAATATCTATCTTTTGGATCACCCCACAGTTCTTAATTTTCGGATTATCCGAAATGTTCACAGCAGTTGGTCTGATTGAGTTCTTTTACAAACAGTCCTTAAAGGGTATGCAATCATTTTTAACGGCCATAACCTATTGCTCATATTCTTTTGGGTTCTACTTAAGCTCTGTGCTTGTTTCCCTGGTGAATAAGATCACTTCTGGTTCGTCCAGTGGCGGTTGGCTCAGTGAAAATGATCTCAACAAAGATAGGCTGGACTACTTCTACTGGTTGCTAGCAGTTCTAAGCTTTATCAACTTCTTTAATTATCTCTTTTGGGCTAAATGGTATTCTTATCATCTATCTCCATCAGCCACACCACCACATGATTCGGAAAACAGAGACTTACAGCACTCCAATTTGAACTCCACAAAATTTGTGGTAGATGACAATATACCTTGAATGAAATTGTATCATTTCAAGTGAATGTTTCTCTAACATTCCACTTGAATATTGTATTGAAATAGAGAAAATTAAAGAATGCCATAAGGGCTCCTTTTAGGCTGATAATGCTTGTAAAATGTATAGAAGGTACTATTTGTAATGGCACCTTAGCTTAGCTGGTAAACCCATGAATAAATCTCTCATCCTCTCTTACACAAGTATATGGTTGAAGATGCAAGGTGAAATAAGATGTTTGTCTATCAATGAGATCGATCGGGATCCCTTATTATCTGGATATGATCAGTTTTGAAAAAATTTGATTGTTTATCTAATATATGTCCTCATCTTATAAATAGGGTTGAGTTTAACATAAAGAATAACCATCAATACATCATACATATAGCTCATTTAACTATGATCCATGGAGGTAGGTATAATGTGTCAAACCACATTTATTTGAATTATATTTTTCCAAGGGTCCCTACGATCCTATAACTGGTCCAAAAGGGTCTAATAGGAATTGGGCACAATCCCATTTAAAAGGTTCAATGCATTCTGCTTTACTACATCAGTGTCATCCCTTGATCATGGGGAGGATCTTGTCACATTCTTTTAAAAATGACAGGACGACAACATGTAAGTAGTGGTGGGCTAGTGCCCTTGCACTTAGTTCTTTGAAGAAAAGGAGACCCCTCAGAGCAAATCTAACCACCATACGATGTGATGGATGTTCATGGAACATAATGAGACCTGTATCCGTAAAGTCAACAAGAAAGGTAATTCAGAGAGAGAGAGAGATGATCCATTAGCAAAACCACCAATAATGATGTCCTCATTTTCTTGTTCTTTTTCTCAATCATTTACCTTCCTGTAGAGGGACATGTCTCAAACATGTTTGGGTATTGGAGCTGAGCACCTCCCCTCCTTGCTAGAGAACTAGTTCCAATCCTCCTAACACCACTCCCTCAATGCTTATCAAAATGTTGGCTACAGACTACCATGGTCCCTCCATGCAATTCACTTTTCATGGCATCTAGCTCTACCCTTTAGTCCTGGATTTGATAATAGCTAGCACCTGTCATTCAGTGATCTATAGAGAGAGAGAGAGAGAGAAAGTTTTATTTCCGGTTCTCGAGCAAGATGATGGTTAGATATATTTGAAGATGAATATATCATTCAAGCTCCTAGAATGACTCTGGTCTTGGGACCCAGAATGACCAGATAAAATAAATCAAGAGCAATACTATTGTGACATAATTTATTGATCTAATTTATTAACTTAATTCACTATAGTCTTTAGATTTATAGTGGACCACATTAAACATTGAAACTTGATATTAACATAATTCCATCAACATTATTAGGTCACATGACATAATATTACTCATAAATGAATACCCATATGAATTTTGTCAAGGACACAATTGAGTGGTTAAGCAGAAAAAGAAAGGGTATTATAGGCATTTCATGTCCCCCCCGTTCAAAAGCCCTCCCCTGCCTCTATCTTTATTTATTGTGATAGGTATAGCATAACAAGCAGATATCATTAAGTTACATCCATTTATATTATGCTTCCATCAATCATGCCTAACCCTATTAGGGGTTCTAGTCTTCATGTTAAAAGACTCTTCAAGTGTCTTAGTACAGAAGTTCATGCAGCCAGGACACTTTGGTTGCTTGTACCTTTTCATTTCCTTTGCTATTTCCCTCGTTTTGAATATTAAGAGGACAGTTTAGTTGTAGCAAAAAAACCTCTAGCTATCCACCAGGGATGAGAAATCAATTCAGGCATGAGTAAAGACTTACGATTAAACCCACTGGCCAACATTTGTACAGACAATTCTGGGGAAGACTTCGATGCCAAAGGAGATACGGTACCAGGCTTTGCTAGCTCAATCAATGACTTGGATTTCTTCTTTTGCCTTAGTAAGTTCGACGAAACTATGTCCTTTGCTACTTGCTTCATCCTGCTCACCCTTCTGCTTAGTTCTGCAAGGAGACTTCCTCTAAATGTCGGCCTCGATCCCTGAGAAAGAGGTTCAGAATGGGGTTTTCTTTCCCAAAAGGAGATGACGTTTCTATAGGCACTATGTCATCTGTTGGTCTCGGATAACGCCATGTGCCTTCACCTTCCAACTTCTTGATTTTTTGGGACATAAATTTCATCCAATTANAATCTAGCTCTACCCTTTAGTCCTGGATTTGATAATAGCTAGCACCTGTCATTCAGTGATCTATAGAGAGAGAGAGAGAGTTTTATTTCCAGTTCTTGAGCAAGATGATGGTTAGATATATTTGAAGATGAATATATCATTCAAGCTCCTAGAATGACTCTGGTCTTAGGACCCAGAATGACCAGATAAAATAAATCAAGAGCAATACTATTGTGACATAATTTATTGATCTAATTTATTAACTTAATTCACTATAGTCTTTAGATTTATAGTGGACCACATTAAACATTGAAACTTGATATTAACATAATTCCATCAACATTATTAGGTCACATGACATAATATTACTCATAAATGAATACCCATATGAATTTTGTCAAGGACACAATTGAGTGGTTAAGCAGAAAAAGAAAGGGTATTATAGGCATTTCATGTCCCCCCGTTCAAAAGCCCTCCCCTGCCTCTATCTTTATTTATTGTGATAGGTATAGCATAACAAGCAGATATCATTAAGTTACATCCATTTATATTATGCTTCCATCAATCATNGGATTTATAGAGGACCGCATTAAACATTGAAACTTGATATTAACATAATTCCATCAACATTATTAGGTCACATGACATAATATTACTCATAAATGAATACCCATATGAATTTTGTCAAGGACACAATTGAGTGGTTAAGCAGAAAAAGAAAGGGTATTATAGGCATTTCATGTCCCCCCGTTCAAAAGCCCTCCCCTGCCTCTATCTTTATTTATTGTGATAGGTATAGCATAACAAGCAGATATCATTAAGTTACATCCATTTATATTATGCTTCCATCAATCATGCCTAACCCTATTAGGGGTTCTAGTCTTCATGTTAAAAGACTCTTCAAGTGTCTTAGTACAGAAGTTCATGCAGCCAGGACACTTTGGTTGCTTGTACCTTTTCATTTCCTTTGCTATTTCCCTCGTTTTGAATATTAAGAGGACAGTTTAGTTGTAGCAAAAAAACCTCTAGCTATCCACCAGGGATGAGAAATCAATTCAGGCATGAGTAAAGACTTACGATTAAACCCACTGGCCAACATTTGTACAGACAATTCTGGGGANGATTGAGTGGTTAAGCAGAAAAAGAAAGGGTATTATAGGCATTTCATGTCCCCCCCGTTCAAAAGCCCTCCCCTGCCTCTATCTTTATTTATTGTGATAGGTATAGCATAACAAGCAGATATCATTAAGTTACATCCATTTATATTATGCTTCCATCAATCATGCCTAACCCTATTAGGGGTTCTAGTCTTCATGTTAAAAGACTCTTCAAGTGTCTTAGTACAGAAGTTCATGCAGCCAGGACACTTTGGTTGCTTGTACCTTTTCATTTCCTTTGCTATTTCCCTCGTTTTGAATATTAAGAGGACAGTTTAGTTGTAGCAAAAAAACCTCTAGCTATCCACCAGGGATGAGAAATCAATTCAGGCATGAGTAAAGACTTACGATTAAACCCACTGGCCAACATTTGTACAGACAATTCTGGGGAAGACTTCGATGCCAAAAAGGAGATACGGTACCAGGCTTTGCTAGCTCAATCAATGACTTGGATTTCTTCTTTNAGGCATGAGTAAAGACTTACGATTAAACCCACTGGCCAACATTTGTACAGACAATTCTGGGGAAGACTTCGATGCCAAAGGAGATACGGTACCAGGCTTTGCTAGCTCAATCAATGACTTGGATTTCTTCTTTTGCCTTAGTAAGTTCGACGAAACTATGTCCTTTGCTACTTGCTTCATCCTGCTCACCCTTCTGCTTAGTTCTGCAAGGAGACTTCCTCTAAATGTCGGCCTCGATCCCTGAGAAAGAGGTTCAGAATGGGGTTTTCTTTCCCAAAAGGAGATGACGTTTCTATAGGCACTATGTCATCTGTTGGTCTCGGATAACGCCATGTGCCTTCACCTTCCAACTTCTTGATTTTTTGGGACATAAATTTCATCCAATTAATTACCTTACAGCCACAACCACATATACCATCATCATAGAGAGCTGATGGGAATAGATTTTTCTACGGACCTCTATCAGAAGGTACTAACAAGAAGAAACAACAAAACTGATATCAGCGTTGCTTGGTGAAAAATAAAATAACGAAAAACCAAAAATGTTTAGGAGGAAACCATTAACTGACAATCAGAAATTAACAGTTCATATGAGATCAACTGGCTTCCTAAATCTACAATCCTAACACAGTGCACAGTGAATTTTAAGATGATGCTAAACTCTATTTGAAACTGGTTGGCCACAAGTGAGCCCGAGGAAACAGATACAAAATAACACAAAAATGTTTACTTAATCGTCAGTAGACTCGGCGTTTGCTCCCTTGAGATGCAAGTGTTTTTCTCTCTTCTGAAAATCTGTCAAACCCTTTCCACTTCCAGTCACACCTACCTTTCCAAATGGATCGTCAGGGGACTTGAAGATGCTCTCTCGCTTGCGGCCCGAGAAGAAACCAATCTGGAAAGTAAAGGAGAAATTAAATGTGGAAATAAGTGGAATATAAGGATAGAAGATTCACAAATGCACTCTATAGCTTCGGAACAGAGTTATAAAACTGGTGAATCCTGCAAACAGAGGGCTCCATCGAGCCAAATAATCATCCAAGAATAGCAAAGTTCTCAGAGAACCCCGCAGAATATCTAGGGTCGTCATCAGCCCGCTTTGGGTGAGATCCTGTCAACCAACTAAACTTCCCTACACGGCCTAAGAAAAGGTGGAATAAGCGTGACCACTCAGCAAAGTTACGGTTATTCAATAGTTGTCGTAACCTTCAAAGAGATCATACCCGGCATTACCGGTAATGCAACTGTGCCAGTAAGTATAGTATACTGGTCAAACATAAAAGTGGGAAAATCAGGTGGTACATTCCAAATGGAAGTACTAACAGCAAATGTCTCAACAGTAGAGGTCTCAATGGTAGGAGTTTCTAGTCCCTTAGTAGTAGTCATAGTTATAACAATACATGGGCAACCGTGACAGAAAAATAAGGGACAAAATAAGAGAGAATAATATACTTCTAGTCGAACAGTAGCGACAGATAAAGAAGGTCCAGAAAGCTCTCAAATAATCAGGGTTACGGTGCCCAAAAATCCAGTAAATATAAATAAGTGATTTACTATATCAAGAGCAAATCAACGTAGAAGAGGATTCAACCCCTCTTAAAAGGTCCTAGACGTTGCAACCCTAAGAAAAAAAGGCAGTAGCGCGAAGAGAAGGAGACACTACGACGAAGAGCACAAAGGCAAAACACAAAATTGTGAGAAAGAACGCGACCCAACAGTGGGCTAGTTTGTTGGAGTGGGTACTGGGTTGGGTTTGGGGCTGGTCTGGGTTCATCACTGGGTTGGGTTGGGGTGGCTAGGGAATTGGGTATGATCATTGTTTTTGATTTTTTTTTTAATTTGGCTTGTGGGTATTGTATGCTGGGATGTTGGGGCAGTGGGTTTAGTAGTTTTTGGTGGGAGGCCCGGGCAGTCGGTGGCTGGTCTTGGTTTCGGTGCTGGGATGATGTTTCGGTGAAGTTAGTGACTGGTCTGGGTGGGTTCGCCAGAGCAACTGAGTTGCTGTTTGTCGCTGGGATGGTAGGTGGCCTGAGCAGTCGGTGATCTTGGCCAAGAGGTTTCACCGGAGCAACTGTGTGCTGCGGGTTGGGTGGATGGTTGGCTGCCGGGGTTATGGTTGCTGATTATGGTAGAGTCTATGGTGGAGGTGAGGGTAGGGTTAGGGTATGAGTTTGGCTCTGATACCAACTAGAAATAACTATGAGTGGAAAAGGGATATCCAAACTAAGAGTAGAGCCTCATATATATAACCAAACAACAGTAAAAATGAACTAAACACCTTTGTGGTCTAGGCAAAATATAAAAGTCATAATAAGGGTAAAAAAGGGAAAAGAAACTCTAATAACTAGACTATAACTCCAACAGTCTCAAAGAAAAACAATATGGGGGGAGAATGTAAATGTGTGCTTGTAGAGGACAATTCCCCCCCCCCCCCGGGGGGCACGCGGTTTCTCTTCCTCTCACAAACTGACAATTTAAAATAATTTAGGTGGCATAATTCACGATAAGCAATGGGTGGGGCCATACTTGACGTTGGCAAAGTCTGATAGACTCAAAGAGAACGTCGGCCTCTTATGGATCCAATATGGAAAACTATATGAGTGAAGTATTACTCGGAGTCATACAAACAGGTTCTAGTGAGGAACTGAAGCCAGCAACTCCTATTAGTACAACATGCAAGATGAAATCAAAAGAATTAATTTGATCCTTCCCACTACATTTCAAAAGACAGCACAATGATAATTGTTTAATATGGGTGAGCACTTTCACATGCTATATAAAGAGAGGAAATGGTTGTAAAAATGACCAACTAGCAGTTTTCACAAGTGCAATAGGAGCAGCAAAATGTACCTTCTTGGCCTGGCCTTTAGTTGTCTGGAATTGCTGCCAAGCATTCTGCCTCTTATTCTGTGTGACTTCAAGTTGCTCCATCCGCACCTTTGACTTAAACGCATGTATCTTTTTACGTTTGGCAGCTTTCTGTTTCATGTATGTAGGAGGTTAGCAGGTATAAAAATGAACCAACAATTGGAAAAAAGAAACCCCAAACACAAAAAATTAAATAACAGGAAAAAATTCAATGTTAACAAACTGATACTGAACTGAACCTACACACTACGTAATCCAAGAGCCCCCCAAAAAATGGTTTAAGGTTACTTTGGTTTTTGGGTTGGGGCCATAACAATTTTAGAAAGTAGAATATCAACCACAGCCTGTGTCCTAAGGACTTGACCTTTATTAGACATATCATTTGTTCCACCTTGATAATGGTCAAAAAATGTACATCAAACATACCACATCTTCAGGGTCATCAGGATCAATTCGAAGCTTGGCTGGTAAACTCCGTGACTGGAAGTCTGCAGCGGCAGCTTGAGCAATTTTACGTTTAAGAGCTTGTTTTGTAGCTTCAGCTTCCCTTTCAGCTTCCAGCAGAGTATTTACAGTCCCTTCTTCAACTGGCCTAATATTAGCAGGATCAACCTGGTAACAAGAAACAGTAACACATAATGCTTCGAATGATTCTTTGTAAGTAGACAATGGCAGAGCAAAATGCATTAAAATAATAATAACAAATGGGCCAAGAGTGGATGACTCAGAACCTGATAACTCTCTTGGAAAATTTCCAAGAGATCCAAATATTACACAGTAGTTAATGATATATTTGACTGCCAAAAGCCAAGAGAATTCAAATTGCTATTTATATAGAGAGAGAGATGAGACACAGAAGGTTGGGTTCTATTGAATTGCCAGGATGAGTTGATATCATAGATCCCCAGTCGCTTAAGCTTTTTGAAATCAAATGCCAAGCATGCCCGGTAACTGCTAACAGCAGGATTTTTATGAAGAGCAGAAAAATACAAGAGGGAGTGATGTTGGTGAGACAAATAATTGCAAAAGGCAATAGTAATTGTGGCAATGACCACAGTGATGGCAAATCCTGATGGCAGTATACCCTAGCTGTATTGACAGCAGTCCTACTTTAGAACACCAAGTAAAAATGGAAGAAAAACTCAAGTAAAAAGAGTCTAGAGATATTAACAAGACCAAATTAGTCCCACTTTAAGATGCCAAGGTGGATTTCCATTCCACCTACCTAAAGTGGGCAGCACGGTATATTAATGAGCAAAATACATATTTTATTTAACCTTCGAATGTTTTTGAGAGTAACTTAACTGTTAAAATCAACAAGTATTCTAAATTGATTTTTCAATCTGTACTATCATTTGAAGAAAGAAACCCAAACAACTGAAAAATGGATGGTAAATACGAGACAGCTAGGAAGAACAGATATGGGTGTCATACCGTATCAGATACAAATATGTCGCTACGACGAAGTTCGAAAATATAGGACACTGGTACGGCTATTAAAGTGATATAATATATTTTTTAGACAATAATAAAGTTATAATATATTTAAAAAACATATGTTATGATAATATTAACAATAAGACCTAATAAATATTAATTTTTTGACTGAAATTGAAATAGGTCAAAATAAATATCCAACATTTTCATTAAACATCATTACATCCATTAACATTCGTAGTATATAAGTTACATAACAAAAAATATAAATAAAAAAAAAAACTACAAAATCACCCCCTTTTCATAGTTAATAGTCGTTTTTTTTAATTAAAAAAAAATCATGGTCATGTCTGACTGAATTCACTATTCTGGACAATTCTAACAACTCTAGCCGTGTCAAACACGTATTCGGTCGTATCCGACTCATGTACGTGTCCAACATTGCCACGGCACCCTCCAAGAAGTATCTGTGCTGCCTAACAGGACAAAGGGAGTTCAAATATTTTATTCTTTGCTGCCCAATTTGAAAATTGTCATGATATGCTTATTTGTAATTCAAACATGACTTTTAAAAAATAAAAACAAACATAATTAATTATTACTAGAAATGTAATACATGAGTAAGAAAAAAGATGGATAAGTCATCCATCCAAAAAAAGACATCCTATCAACAATAAATACATATAAATCATAAGATACTTATATAAACCAAATCGTAAAGTCCTTGGCAACCAAGGCTCAAAAAAGTGCTAAACAATAGATTTGATCCCAAAAGTCTTCCACCACCTAACACCTATCTCCAAATATTCTACCATTTTTTTCCAACAAAATAACCGAAACAATAGTAGAAATTGCACAATCCAAAGAGTATAATATTTTATGTTTCTCCCAAAATCCCTAAACTCCACAACAAACATGGAAGAAATAGACTTGGGGTTCACCCACCTCAAACCTATGTAGTTAAACATGTTATTCCATAACAATAATGCAATATGGCAATGGACAAATAACACTTTCACTATTACTCCGACACATGACACACATTGCGGAGAGATACAAGCTTTAGGCCTTTCTTATTTGATACATATTATTGATGCGAATTTAGCCACGAGAAATAAAACGTGCACCTTAAGCGACATTTTAGCCTTCCTAATCTTAAAAAATGGAGAAAATGATGGGCTTGATGGACCATCAATCATTGATTTGGTTAAAGACTTAGAAGATACACAATTGTCAATTAATATGAGTCTTATTGCCATTCGATTTTGAGTGTAATTCTCTAACATCGTATCAGAGCTAGATTTGTGAAGGGTTACTTCGATTTAGAAGTTGATTCCCCCTTTGTGTGTGTCATAAGTGCAATTGTTATTCCTCTACATTTGCCTTATTATTCTTCTGTTGATCTCTCCAAGTATGACTAGGAGTCGAATGAGTGTGGGCTGGTACCGCTCATCTACCTCCCAACTTAACATATGAGCCTTGTAGGTCTCTCTACTTGCTGTCAATTGGTTTTGAGATGAATATTTTTAAATTGTAATCTTCTACATAAGTTACAGTAAGACAAAATGACTCAAAAGTATTTCTTCGAACGATCCAAACAATAATGCAAGTATCAATCCTTCAAAAGTCGCAACAAAGATCACTTAAGGTTTTCGCAACACTAAGAAGCACGCACACAGTCACGGACACGGACACGGACACGGGACACGACACGAACTCGGCATTTCTAAAAAAGTAGAACACTGACAGATTGAGGATACGCTACAAAAAAATATATTTTATATATAAAATTATATAATTTATTGCAAATATAGTAATAATGATATACAATGCATAAAATATTCAGTATTTTATAATAAGTAAATCTTTTGTCTAGTCATGCAGTGTGAATTTTTAGACTAAAGTATCTTTATAATAGTTAATAATCATCAATTTTTTTGTAGATAATGAGTACCTAATATATAATTTAAATAATTGCTCTCATTTTTTCGATTCTTTTTTTTTAAAACTTTTATTCATCTTTTATTTTTATTATTATATTTGGAGTACAACTTTAACATGTCTAGCATAGGTGTCAAATCGTAATTCGTATTATGAATCGAAATTCTATATTTGAGAATTGTGAATTGTAAGATTCGACACAAAATTTGAACAAAAATAAAAAATAATACTACATATTTAAAATAGATAAAATATTGAATATTGAATATTATTGCATTCTAAAAATAATCAATTAACATAATCACATAGTCTAAATGGAAAGATGCTAGCCTTTTGCTTCATTTTCATCTTTTACTTAACTATTTTCAAATTAAACAACTTGAAAAAAAATTCAATAAAGAACCATGGCTATTTAAGAACCAAAATAGTGACAACGAGTATAGATTAGGTTACAAACATGAATGAAAAAAGAACAAACAAGAAAATTGATTGAGAAAAAACATAAAAGTCAACATTTTTAAACAAAAAATTAGAATCTAACAAACTACATATGAAAGAATTGAGAGCAAAAATTAACAGATGATGCGAAAGCGTTAGCCGTGACCTTTAGCTTTAGACAACGCAAGACAAACTTTAAACGACGTTAGAGAAAGAACAAGCAAAGAGGTTGAGTTTTTATTAGGGCATGGGTTTCTCTACAAACAAAACGAAGTCATTTTACTGTTTAGCGAACAAAACGATGTTGTTTTGTAAAAAATTTGGGTTTTAAAAAAAAAGTGATTGAATCGTGCGATGCGAATCAAATTGTATGATTCAGGTGAGATTCAACTCTAAAACAATTTTTATATAAGATACGGATCATTTTGTACTTATATCGAGTAAAATCGTACGAATCAAATCTTGAATTGTACGATTTTGATAACTATAATGTCTAGTATTAGTAATTATATGTTCTCAAATTTTTAAACTTTATTAATTATATTTCAACACATTTATTATTTAGTAGTAGATACGTTCTAAAGAAGTGTCGAACACGTGTCTGAAATTAAAATTTTATCATTTAATTATAGATATAGATAACAGAGTATCGGACATGTGTCCAAGAGTGTCCGTCCGAAGATTGTCAGTGTCTAACATGGATACGTCACCTTCTCGAGATTGTCCGTGCTTCATAGTCGCAACATATTGATCACCATTACTTTCTAGTTTGCAATGGTTGTGACAAAAGTAGGGGAAATGTCGGTTGTGGTTGAGGGCAGACAGCACTGGTGGCACCCTAGCATGATGATAGTGCTAAATTTGGAAAGCAATACGATTGCAATATGAGGAAGAGAAAACTTTTACATTTTCTTCTTTTTCTTTTAAAGCTCAATGTCAATGGTAATGATACTGCTTGAATCATTAACACTAAAACTTAACAAATATTTTAAGCATTAATAACAACATTAAGTGTAATTACAATGACTATACAGGAAATTCAGTTAGACAGACTCATACAAGCTATACCGTCAGAATTGTGTAATATTCTCTTAACCATCCCCCCCCCCCAAAAAAAAAAAAAAAAAAACACCCCAAAAAAAGAAATACATACAAATACAAAAGCTTCATGTGCCTCAAAAGAATGATACATCAATTATTAAAAACCAGATGAATGGAATTTGGAAATTAAAGTGAATGAAAGAGAAACTTGTATAATTCAAACATGCTCAAACAGAAGTCATACCTCTTCCTTATTACCCCATTCATCATAGCGTACATAATACCCATTTGGCGTAAGTGCCTCAATTGTTGCGTCATACCTGAACATTCAACTAAATCAACCACAGACAAGAAACAGAAAAGGTAAAGCAAAATCAAAATGAAAGAATTTAATAAATAAGTTGGATATGTCTATTTTCAATGCATACCACTCTCCATCTTCACTCCAAACAGCTTGAACTTTAGTGCCAACAGCAAATTTCTCAGACTGATCAGATATGGTTGTTGATTCCTGAGAAAAAACAAGAGAACTAAGAAAAACACACATGTGACCTGTGAGATATGTTGCATACCTCACATAAAACTTTATTTGTCGTAGATCAGGTATTTGACATGCTCTCGGAAGATATTTTCTCTTTCAGGGGAAATTGTATAAGAAGATTTCCATTATTGCTTTTTGTGCTGAGGCTGTTGTACTGTGTCTCAAATTTTTAATAAATATTTCCCATATTATCCCCTTAACACTAAATTCTAGATTGTAATTATGTCTTCTCCTCCATCAAAAAGATAATACAATAGTTCTTGTCCAAACTCAAAAGCCAGCTCTATATAAGCTAAACCTCAATCTTCCCCAGTCCCAAACTAGGATGAGAGGAAAAAATGCAAATTTAAGAGAGATAGTATTCCCCATGCCCCTTCATAAAGATGCCGAAACTCCAGCAAGTCTTAAATGATATAAAAAGATGTTCCCCCTACCTAAAGATGGTGGGATTACCAGATCTAATGAAAATTTTATTAGGTCTGAATAGAATTGTAGTCTCACAAAAGCATTTTTTTTTTCCCATTCAACTATTTTAATGCAAACAAATAATGTTTCATTTATTCTTTTTGCATGAAGCAAACCATGATTCTAATGATCTTATCACATTTTTATCTTGTGTCCCATTTCATGTAAATCTTGTTTTTTTTTTCACAAAATCCTAGAGCAAATCTTCCAACCAATATATAGATACAATATTTAATCACAAATTTAAGTGATAATGTAGGATAAACTTAGGAGATTTACCATATTATGCTGAAAGGTACTGCCAGAATGGCGCAAACTGTGAGATGGATCAGAACTTGTCCCAATATACAATCCAGAATTCTCATTTTGTTTCGCAGTTGACAGAAGTTCTTCGGTCAAAGAAATCACCTAGAGTACAAAAAAAAAAAAAAGAAAATTCCAAATTAACTTAAATAATTAGGTGTATAATGAAGACTTAATTCTTCATGAATTCAAACTTAAAATGTTAATGAGGACATCTGAAATCCCGAGACAGAGAAGCAGGCTGGGCGTCATGACAGATAGCACACCTGCACAGTAACCAAGACACAAGTGATGGATATCTTACACAATCCCTAGTTCCAACAATTTTGAAAACCTCCACAGAGTTTCATTGAATTTTGTTTTACTAAAGAATCCTCACCTTTGGAACCCAAGAATAAAAACAAATCTCCTCAGTCATTGGCTGTTAAAATCTGTTTGTTTGAGCAATTGTTTGTGTATATGTCAATCAGAGAGAAAGAGAGAGTTGCAATGACATGTTACATAACCAAAAAATTGATGATCCTTTTTACATCCAATGGAATTAACTCTATTTTCTCAAAACAAAAGGTAAGATACTTTATTGCACAGGGCAAACTTTAGGGGCTCCACTTTACAAAGTTTTGGAGATAGAATCAAATGAAAATGCACAAGAAAATTTTCAAGGGAAAAAATAAACGAACAAATTGAACAACGATCACCTCCACAAGCTCCTTTTCCATGTCCACATATTCAGAGTTTCCAGGGTCATCATCCAACAGTTTCCGGACCTAGTCCATAGGAAAAGGAGAACATTGTTAGAAAAAAAAATTGGAATTTTTGAAAAAGAAAAGCGATATACACAAATGCACAAAGGAGAAGAAATGCATGAAAATTTAAGGCTGGGGATTGATGTCCAAGATAACTAACTTGAAAATTAAAGCAACAACTCAGTCTGGTAAAGTAGTAGAAGAACAAAGTCTTGATTACAATATGCCTACAATCGGAAGGTACGAAAAACACTGAACCACCAAAACATGGGTGAATCCCGTGTACATGATGTATACAAAAGGAGCACCCTAACACCAAAAGAAAAAAGATAAATAATAAAAGAATACAAAAGAATCTGCTTTCCCTAAATATATAACTTCCAAAATCTTGAGAATTTGAACCTTCTCAGCCTGAAAAGATCATCTGCTATTCTCCCTCCATGAACACATAATGAGACAAGGGCATCACCAGCTACACCTCCTGAAATCTGTTCTAAAGCAATGTCCTTCACAACTATGCAACTTTGCTAAACTGAGCAGGGCATAACCCAGCAAACACCAAAAGAGAGAAAGCAACATAGACCACAAATCCCCAGTCAACCCATGGTGCAAAAGTACATCACTGACAGTCTTCACCCTTCTACCCCTGCCACACCTACCAGTGTTAGTGGTACATCTGAGCCTCAAATTGTCCATAATTAGAGTGGCCCCCAAAGTTACGGGCCCATCAAAGGAAAAACAAGAATTTCAGACGAGCCTGGTAATTCTTTCCACATGAATGCAGCTTATGATGAACCCCAAGAACCATGTCACGCAATCTAAGCGATTATACACGAAGTTCCACAGTTTCAACTTATTGTATCCTCTCCAAAAAAAATCAAAAGGACATTAAAAAGGAAAATAACCAATAATTCCTACTTCTGCGACAAAAACCATTGGGTACTATTGATTTTCTACTCATACAATTTGGTGCAAGAAAGGTGTCAAAGAACATTTTTTTTAACAAAATTTCAAAAAAAGTCCTATTTTTTGTGACGGAAATCCATTGAGTCCGGTCAATTTTTTACTAGGATTCTAGGACAACTAAATCCTACTTTTTCAATATNAGAAAGGTGTCAAAGAACATTTTTTTTAACAAAATTTCAAAAAAAGTCCTATTTTTTGTGACGGAAATCCATTAAGTCCGGTCAATTTTTTACTAGGATTCTAGGACAACTAAATCCTACTTTTTCAATATAATTTCAAAAAAGTCCTAACTTTACTATCACCATTAATATTAGCTTTTTGATTGTAAAAAATGCTATTACAATAAAACTCATGGAATTAAAAACAATGTAAATCACTAACACAACTTGGTGTCCAATAGGTAGAAACTTAGAGGAACTATTAAAATTATAGTTTATTTATCACTATCAAGTTTGACAAAAAAGTGTCCATTTTTTAAAAATAATATAAAATGTTATACAACATTTAGATAACTTGTTAAATATTATATAAAATCATACACAGTGGCAATCATTTAATTTATTTTTTAATATTAAATAAGTTAAAATTGACTAAAACCATGAACAAAAGTGTAACTTCAGGTTTAAATAAGAAAAGGTGTGGTTTATGGAGGTTGGAACCAATTTAGAACAAATTATCAAAGATCTGACTTAATAGTCCCAATAAGAATTTGATAGCACTTGTCCTAACAAAAATTTGATAGGACTCGATGGTTTTTTGTGTCAAAAGTAGGACTTATTAACTACTTTCCCTCAGAAGCACTGCATACGTGCATTCATTCATTTTTTTTTTTGCTTTCCCCCACTCGGCTTGTGTCTATTACTTCAATCTCATTTTCTTCTTAATGGTTGTTTATCATCTTTCTTGTCACCGTCCTTTGGCTTGACTTATAAACCTTCAACTTCATCCTATCTTTCTTTCTACCTTGCTCTCTAGATCCTTCCACCACATTAAACATGTGCCAAGAAGACAGAACACAAAGGTAGTCACTTTTGGCGAATGTGAAGCTTCTAGAAGGCCGACCAAAAGCACAACCAAAAGTAACTTCATATCAAAGACACATAGAAGTGTCCACTAACTTTGGCTCTCAACCACAAACAAAAAAAGGAGACAACGTAAAGTTGGGGTTCCAACTACTAATTACCTAGCTATCACCACAAGATAACAAATTTTGAGAGAATGCCTTCAAGCTCTACATATGATCTTTTATAATCCCACTCCATAGGGGTTTCTAACATCTCTCATTGCTACCATGTGTTGCTTCAATAAGCCACAAATTGTTTTGCTCCAATGATGTTGTCAAAGCCATTTTTGCAAGATTGTTTAATGTATGTCCCCACCCCCCTCCCCCTATCTTCCTCTCTCTCCCCTTTCTCTTCTCTTCTATTTCCGTCCTCAACAATAAGCAGACCACCTTCCACTAACCAACTAGTACTTTACACCTCCCTATTTCTCCCAAAACAAAGAGCTTCTCCTATCTCTTCTCCACCAAAGTTCATATTATAAACAGGGACGTGAAGTACACAATAAAACTAACCACCTAGATGGCATCCTTTGAAACCAGACATGGGATAGACAAACACTTCATCTAACAAAGGGTAGATATGAATAGAACAGACTTAGGAATGTCCATTTCCTGAAATCTCTGGATAAAAAATTGAACACTTTTCAACCAAAGACGTGCCACAAAATTCCATACAACATATATTAATAAGTAATACAACGTCACATCAAGCCGTGGTTTTAGTTTACAGAAAAAAAAAATCCACGCAAGGTTCATCATCTCACGTCATGATTCAATTACATAGAACATTGACTCATTGGTGACATGTCATTCTCATCGCTTACCATCATAATCCGTACCTACGACCAGCAACTCAATTTTCTAATACTTTATAACCAAATGATCCATGACCACATACAAATGAGAAAGGTTGTAGAAGTATCACCAAAAGCAAAACAAGGAAGTACTCTAATCAGACCAATTCGCAAGTAGTACTAGTACAAGGACTATCCATGATAGCCACACAACTAAGCATATTTTAGACCACTCCATCACTCAGCATTTGGAACAAATTTCTAAGTCAAGGAGTTGATGCATAATGAATCCTATAACAAAGACTAATCCTCAATATCTTACACTAAAAAGAAGTGTTGATATTAGATAGGGAAGCGAGGAAAAAAAAGTCCAAAATACAAAGTTTTGACCATAGTTATTAGAATCGTACGATACGCGATATGTATCATACGATACGTCACAATACACCTGAAAAATGATATGTATCGTGTCTTTGTATCGTTTTTGCACCGTATCGTACAATACACGATACGATACACCCGATACGTGACGATTCTATTTTTTTGGGTTGAAATGACATCATTTTATCCTAAAACTTATTTTTAAATCACTAACTATTGAAACAACATTGTTTCAGTGGTTATAGTTTAAAAAAAATAAATAAAATCTAATGTTAATATTGTTCAATTAAATTCAAAATTCCTGATTAATATTAAAGTTGTTCAAGTAGTTGATGTTAGAAGTTTGAATTAGAGGTCTTTGCATTTTGATATTACTGAACTATGTTAGAAACTTAAATAGTTGGTGGAATATTAATGAAATACTATGTTATTATGAGTCTATGACTTTTTTATAAAAGTATATACATATATTTTATTAATAATTATTTAAAATTAAAATTGCACGTATCTTACGATACACGATGCACGATACGATATACTATTTTTAAAAAATAATACGCCTTCTGATATACGATTTGACAACTATGGTTCTGACACACCCAAGTGTGTGAAGAAAGTCTCACTTTGGCATGAAGAAATATCAAAAGGGGAGCAATATTAGGGATGACAGTGGACTGAGGTGGGGGAGTAGTCTCCACTCCCGTATCTGTTTCAAAGATATTCATCCACCCCCATTAGCTAGGAAAATTTTAATCCCCATCCCCGCCACTATTCTCACTCAAAACAATTAATTTCTGTGATTTTAAGAAAAAAAAATATAAAAAAATCATAAAATCTCACAAGTGAATTTGCAATAAGGATGAAAACTCATTATATACTAAATGTATCAAACATAAAAACTCACAAAAATAATATGTATAACAAATGTGAGTTTCACTTAATAGTGGCATCCACGTATAAGTCCACTTCCAATACGTATGGTCCATCCCTGATCCAAATGGGACAGATTTGTACGAATACTCATTTTCTCCCAGTCCACTACCATCCCTAGGAAGCATGCAAAACACACACACATACACAAACACACAAAAGAACATGTAGATGTGCTCTATGGATAAGGAATTAAAAATTGCGTAGGACAATGTCTATATTATGACCACCCGACGTCCACCTAATTCAGTGATCTTCATCTACATAGAATGGAACATTACATAACGAAAGGATCTTACCAACTCAGTATCTAAAATCTCTAACGACCAACCCAGGATAGGTGGTCAAATTCCAAATGAGATCCTTGATGTAGAGGAAGTGCAATGCTTATACATTTATCTTTAAACCAGTATCACAAGAAAAAATCTCATTCAAAATGGTGAATATGAGCAACCAAGGAAGAATATGAAGTTTGATAGGTGCCTCTAACTTTCTTCAATTTGGTAGTCATTACAGCCTTCAATATTAACAAGTAGATAAATGGTTGTAATCTCCTCCTAAAACATCAATGCTATTTGATACAGATCATCAAATGGCAACAATGAGACGTGGGAATTCATACATAGATAGTTCATCCATAGCCAATGAAGTTGCCTTTCAAATTACACCAAAAGCACCAAGCTGTTATTTGACATCCATCCCATCAGCTTTTGCAGCCCAGTTGGGTCTAATCTTCATGGAATAACGAATTCCTTCATAGATACACTTTGGCATACCAGCTACGTCAACTAGTACAGTGATAAAAATTGCGTCGGGTTTGAGACAAACACACCATCAAATGCCTGCCAGTGATAATCTGGGCAAATCCCACATCTTATAGTGTCAAGAAGTTGAATTGACACTAGTATATAATATAATGTGAAAATGTTTTCACGGCTCAAAATTACATCTACATGAGTTGCAAAACCGCTAACTATGGCTTAAAAAATTCATACTGAAGTAAAATCCATCCCACAAAGTGACAAACAACAAGTTACTAATTCAGCTACTGCAGTTACATCTAACTGGTTCAAAAAAAGCCCTAATTAATCCAAGAATTTTCCATACCAAAGAAATGGCCGTAGAAATCCAAATAATCCTTATAAAAACATACTCGATCCATTTAAAGATTCAATCTTTCAGATTACAAATGACACAGAAAATTCTAATTTAAAAAAGAAAAGCCCTAACTAAGTGGATTGTTAATAAACAAAGCTAAATTCCTACTTCTCACGGTTTCCAGAATAGGCGTAAATACAATGCTTTTCATAGAATTTCAGTGAGCAGATCACAAATAATAATTTTACCTGAAAACAGATAGATTACAAAATTTTCCAGTACACAAACAGGTATGTATACACACACACACTCACACCATATATATATATTTATACAGTGTTTAATAGGTACCTGTTGAAGCTGCTCTTTGTAAGTAGAGAGATTTGAAGCGAGTTCTTCTATGCTGAGCTCTTCGTTACCTTCTCCTTGCATTTCTACTTTATTTTCTTTTTTTTGATTTGTCTTTTATCGGATTGCAATTGTTGAAATTTCTGAGAAATAAAAAAGAAATTTAATTGTTCTTTAATAATGATCTTAAAAAAGGCACTTACAGAACTACCAGAGCCAGAGCCAGAGCCAGACGGTCGGAGAAAGAAACCCCTGTTGATATCGAGCCTTTAGGCTTTAGGAGATTTGGGAACCTATAATAAACTCCGAATTCCTAAAGACGCCCCCTCGGATATCAATATTTGACAATTGCCCTTACTTTCTCACAATTTTATTTTGGGGTTAATTAAAAGTTGCCCCCTTTAACTTATGGTCATTCAAAAAAAAAAAGGGGAAAAGGGGCACAAGTCCACTTCGGGTAATTAATTTTTTAAGTTTGTTACTTTTTTGAAAAAGAGTTTATTTAACATGAATGCATAAGAAGAATGACAAAATTTGAGAAAACATCCTCAGAACCGCAAACAATCATGATCAACCTAAATACCCTATTGATATATAACCTAGTACTACATAAGTTTACCGTACCACCTTAAAGATATAGGTATCTCATCAAAGTGATAAAAAAAACTCTTTATTGGTTACAATGATCATTAATGATCCTATAAATTACACAAAGACGATGCCCGACATCAACTCAAGAACATGACAAAATGTCATGAAATTTGAGATGAATACTATATAATCTAATCAAGACTAGGCTTTTGTATACTCACCTTAAGGTATTGCACCTATTGGCTGCAAATGGTTAATCAAAAGGAATATAGACTTAGATGAAAAGGTAGAGACCTATAAAGCTTGACTAGGGGCTAAAGGTTTCAAACAAAGACAAATAGTTGACTATGAAGAAACCTTCTCACCAGTAGTCATGCTAAAATTCATCAGGATTATGCTTAATATAACTGCACACTATAACTATAAGATATGACATATTTATGTCAAAACCATCTTTCTTAATGGAAACATTGAGAAAAATATTTATATAGAGCAGCTAGAAGGTTTGGTATCCAACGGTGAAGGCCATAATGTGTACAAGTTACAGAGATTCATTTGTGAATTAAAAGAAAGCATCTCAAAGTTGGAACATCCAATTTGACGAGATAATCAAATCATTTGGTTTCCTCTAAAAGATGGATGAACCAAATATGTATAAAAAGGTTAGTAGAAGTTTTTATCACATTTTTGATATTTTATGTAGACGACATCCTACTCATTTGGAATGATGTTGGGATGTTCTCATTGGTCAAACTATAGCTTTCATATAATTTCTCTATTAAAGGATTTGGGAGAAGTATCCAATATACTAGGTATAAAGGTCTATAGAGATAACTCTAGATGGTTGCTCATGTTATCTCAATCCTTATACATAGGCAAGGTCTTAACGAGATTTAATATGAAGAATTCCAATTGATGATGCACAAATTAGTTTGCACACCATTAGTCAAGTTGTAGTATAAAATGCAGTAAGTAGAAGGAGAGAGAAGACAAGATTTATAGTGGTTCGGTCAATACGACCTACGTCCACTTTGAATTGCTAGGTTCGCCAGAATTTTATTATCTCCGTCGTGGAGGGAGAGCACATGATTACAAGCTTTGAGAGGGAAAAAGAGAATTATGCTCAAATGAGTCTGATGCCCCCCAAGTGTTAGGGGAGCTTACAATTTATAGTGGCTTGGTATAGTAATTGTATGACTAGTCTGACGGTCATAATGACTTAGGACCGTTTGATAGTAATTAGGTAGCTGATCTGGCAAAGGCGACCTACCATTTTCTCAACGGGTGAGGTGTGACAGTTGGTGTGCTCTCCAAAGGACTTGTTCAAGAATGAGGGAGGTTGACTCTCTCCAGGCTGCGAGGGTGAGGCTCTTGGATGCTCCCTTGGTGGTAAGGGTGAGGCTCTTGGATGCTTCCTTGGTGGCGTAGAGACTCTTGGATGACCCTTACTCCAAGGTAGTAGAAAAGACCCTTGGATGACCCTTACTCCAAGGTGGTAGAGGAGGCTCTTGGATAACCATGCATGTTTCCTACAGCTCCTTGATCTTGATAAGGTTATGCGGGTGTATACTCCTTTGGGCTTGACTAGTTGGATCTCTTAACATTGGGCTTTTAACTGGAACCAGACTTATAACATGGGTTAGGCCTTTAGGCCTGGCCCATCATTTGTCCCTCAATGCCCTGNATTTGGGCTTGACTAGTTGGATTTCTTAACATTGGGCTTTTAACTGGAACCAGGCTTATAACATGGGTTAGGCCTTTAGGCCTGGCCCATCATTTGTCCCTCAATGCCCTGCGTCCAATAGAACTTGGAAAGGAGGACATTTAAGTTGAATTTGAATTTTTGGCTGACCGACATAACTGAAAAAACTTTAGGAGGCCAAAACATTCATTTTCAACAACATCAATCATAGCCATAGATTGTGAATCTTGTAGGGCTCGCGCGAGAGCTTCGATTTGATATATTATAAGCCTCATTTCAAGAAACGGAGCAAAAGTTACGGTCAAAACTTCGAGTCGGAGCTGGGTGCATGTTTTAGGCGAGCAGACCACTTTTGGGCACACACATACTGTGCGGGGTGAGCAGAAAATTTCCTGGGCGAGCTGAATTTTTATTTTTTTTAAATTTTTTATTCTTTAAGAAAAGACTTCGGGAGGCCAAAACACCTTTTTGAACATTTTTTTGACTTTTTTCGAAAAGCTCATTACCAAAGGTAATGAGTTTTGCTTAGCTCGTCGAGAGCTTCGATTTAGTATACAATATGTCCCATTTTGAGGTACAGAGCAAAATTTACAGTCAAAATAGTGAGCAAAGAGTTGTATGTGCATTTTTGGGCGAGCAAGCAGCATCCTGGGCGTGCTGGCAGTGTCTTGGGCGAGCAGCAAATTTTTTTTTTTTTTTTAAAAACTTCGGGAGGCCAAAACACCTCTTTTTGAACATTTTTTGGACTTTTTTTTGAAAAACTCATTATAGTTTGCTCAGCTCATCAAGAGCTTTGATTTGGTAATTATAAGCCCCATTTTGAGTTACAGACCAAAAGTTACGGTCAAAATAACGAGTACGGAGCTAGGGGCACATTTTTGGGCGAACAGCCAGCATTTGGGCGAGCAAGCCACTTCCTTGGTGAGCAAGCCACCTCCTAGGCGAGCATACAACCTCCTAGGCAAATTTTTTTTTTCGAACAATGTCGAATGGTGGAGATCATGTGCTAAGGTCTGCAAATCTTGGTGTGCAACTTGGAAATGTTGGTGTTGTCCCCTGGAGAAGAGATAGAGGTGCATGGCCCGTAGGACTGGCTACTGGGCGAGGGCTGGGCACCCATGTTGGCAAGGCAACAGAGGCTTTGGGTGAACGGGTTGCTTGTGAGGCTGGCGGTCTAGACAGCCTTGGCGATCTGGGCGAGCAAACCAGGGAGGCTCCTACTGTGTTGGGCAGTCCTTTAGGCGAGCAGAGCTTGGGCGATCATGCTTTGGGCAAGTATGGGTATGCCTTAGTCGATAATCCAGGCGAGCAAGGTGGAGAAAAGAGGGCTGGCCTTGGTGTGCAAGCGCCATAGAGCACCATTTTGGGTGAGCATAAAAGGTTAGGCGCCCCTCCAGGCACTGACAGAAGGGGTCAGGCACTTCTTGGCGCCGCTGGCTAGGCGTTGAGTGCTAGATGGATGAGACCCCGATTGTTGACATTCAATCTAAGGTAATCCCTCGGGTTGCAGACGACCTGAGTTTCAAGATCCTGGCTAAAGATGGCAAAAATAATGTTATTCTAAATATTAAAATATTTAACATGATTATCTGAAGAGAGAGGCAGGCCGCTTGCACGAGAGAAAGACAGAGTTTGAGGATTACTCGTGAGAGAGCTACATCTTTTGAGACCGAGTTTTTGGTGACCCATGAGAGAGTTTTTAAGCTTGAGGTATAGGCTACTTGCTTGAGAGCAGAGCAAATGCTAAGCTTTTTTGGCGACTTGTGAGAGAGACGGGAGATAGACTACTTGTTTGAGAACAGTGCAGAGGCCAAGCTTTTTTGGCGACCCGCGAGAGAGCCGCTAAGCTGAAGATAGGTTGCCTGTTTGAGAACAGTGCAGAGGTAGGCAAGCTTTTTGGCGACCCTTGAGAGAGCCGTTAAGTTGGAGATAGACTACCTATTTAAGAACAGTGTAAAGGTAGGCCAAGCTTTTTGGCAACCTCGAGAGAGTCGTTAAGTTGAAAATAGACTACCTGCTTAAGAACAATGTAGAGGTAGGCCAAACTTTTTGGTGACTCTCGAGAGAGCCGCTAAGCTGGAGAAAAACTACCTGTTTAAGAACAGTGTAGAGGTAGACCAAGCTTTTTTGTGACCCTTGAGAGAGCCGTTAAGCTGGAGATAGACTACTTGTTTAAGAATAGTGTAGAGGCAAGTCAAGTTTTTGGTGATCCGTGAGATGATTCACCTCGCCTGGACCTATTGATTTTCTCAACATTCATAAATTTTTAAACTTTTGCCAATAGTTCTGGCATGCTCTTTGGTGGGCATTTCATCATAGAGAAAAGCAAGCTCGATGACCGAAGGCCTCCCAAGAAGGCGGTCATGTTGACTTTTTCATCGGGCTCTTCGACTTTAAGGACCTCCTCATTAAAACGAGTGAGGTAGCTTCGCAGGCTCTCATCTCGGTCCTGCTTTTTGCTGAGCAGGTGGGTGACGGCGTCCTTCAATAAAGTGCAACACGAAGGACCTACTCAACTCAGCAAATGAGCCGATGGAAACGGGAGTGATATTGGCGAACCATTGTCGAGCGGATCCCTTCAAGGTGGTTGAGAACGCTCTACACATGATTTCGTCAAGGACGTTGTGCAGTTGCATCAAGGTCTTAAAAGTTTCAAGGTGGTCCAATGGATCCTTCATACCATCAAAGGTTTCGATGGATGATATCTTGAATTTTTGAGGGAGTNGCAAAAATAATGTTATTCTAAATATTAAAATATTTAACATGATTATCTGAAGAGAGAGGCAGGCCGCTTGCACGAGAGAAAGACAGAGTTTGAGGATTACTCGTGAGAGAGCTACATCTTTTGAGACCGAGTTTTTGGTGACCCATGAGAGAGTTTTTAAGCTTGAGGTATAGGCTACTTGCTTGAGAGCAGAGCAAATGCTAAGCTTTTTTGGCGACTTGTGAGAGAGACGGGAGATAGAGTCGTTAAGTTGAAAATAGACTACCTGCTTAAGAACAATGTAGAGGTAGGCCAAACTTTTTGGTGACTCTCGAGAGAGCCGCTAAGCTGGAGAAAAACTACCTGTTTAAGAACAGTGTAGAGGTAGGCCAAGCTTTTTTGTGACCCTTGAGAGAGCCGTTAAGCTGGAGATAGACTACTTGTTTAAGAATAGTGTAGAGGCAAGTCAAGTTTTTGGTGATCCGTGAGATGATTCACCTCGCCTGGACCTATTGATTTTCTCAACATTCATAAATTTTTAAACTTTTGCCAATAGTTCTGGCATGCTCTTTGGTGGGCATTTCATCATAGAGAAAAGCAAGCTCGATGACCGAAGGCCTCCCAAGAAGGCGGTCATGTTGACTTTTTCATCGGGCTCTTCGACTTTAAGGACCTCCTCATTAAAACGAGTGAGGTAGCTTCGCAGGCTCTCATCTCGGTCCTGCTTTTTGCTGAGCAGGTGGGTGACGGCGTCCTTCAATAAAGTGCAACACGAAGGACCTACTCAACTCAGCAAATGAGCCGATGGAAACGGGAGTGATATTGGCGAACCATTGTCGAGCGGATCCCTTCAAGGTGGTTGAGAACGCTCTACACATGATTTCGTCAAGGACGTTGTGCAGTTGCATCAAGGTCTTAAAAGTTTCAAGGTGGTCCAATGGATCCTTCATACCATCAAAGGTTTCGATGGATGATATCTTGAATTTTTGAGGGAGTGGGTAGTTCTTCACGTTAGGTTTGAAAGGTGTGTCGGTTTGACTTACAAGGTAATCCACTATCTCGGGACCTCGTGCCTTCATGACGTTGAAGACATCACCCAATTGATTCTGCACTTCTTTAATTTTTTCANCTACTTGTTTGAGAACAGTGCAGAGGCCAAGCTTTTTTGGCGACCCGCGAGAGAGCCGCTAAGCTGAAGATAGGTTGCCTGTTTGAGAACAGTGCAGAGGTAGGCAAGCTTTTTGGCGACCCTTGAGAGAGCCGTTAAGTTGGAGATAGACTACCTATTTAAGAACAGTGTAAAGGTAGGCCAAGCTTTTTGGCAACCTCGAGAGAGTCGTTAAGTTGAAAATAGACTACCTGCTTAAGAACAATGTAGAGGTAGGCCAAACTTTTTGGTGACTCTCGAGAGAGCCGCTAAGCTGGAGAAAAACTACCTGTTTAAGAACAGTGTAGAGGTAGACCAAGCTTTTTTGTGACCCTTGAGAGAGCCGTTAAGCTGGAGATAGACTACTTGTTTAAGAATAGTGTAGAGGCAAGTCAAGTTTTTGGTGATCCGTGAGATGATTCACCTCGCCTGGACCTATTGATTTTCTCAACATTCATAAATTTTTAAACTTTTGCCAATAGTTCTGGCATGCTCTTTGGTGGGCATTTCATCATAGAGAAAAGCAAGCTCGATGACCGAAGGCCTCCCAAGAAGGCGGTCATGTTGACTTTTTCATCGGGCTCTTCGACTTTAAGGACCTCCTCATTAAAACGAGTGAGGTAGCTTCGCAGGCTCTCATCTCGGTCCTGCTTTTTGCTGAGCAGGTGGGTGACGGCGTCCTTCAATAAAGTGCAACACGAAGGACCTACTCAACTCAGCAAATGAGCCGATGGAAACGGGAGTGATATTGGCGAACCATTGTCGAGCGGATCCCTTCAAGGTGGTTGAGAACGCTCTACACATGATTTCGTCAAGGACGTTGTGCAGTTGCATCAAGGTCTTAAAAGTTTCAAGGTGGTCCAATGGATCCTTCATACCATCAAAGGTTTCGATGGATGATATCTTGAATTTTTGAGGGAGTGGGTAGTTCTTCACGTTAGGTTTGAAAGGTGTGTCGGTTTGACTTACAAGGTAATCCACTATCTCGGGACCTCGTGCCTTCATGACGTTGAAGACATCACCCAATTGATTCTGCACTTCTTTAATTTTTTCATCCCAATGATTAGGAGGAGGTCCATTGGAATTACCATGTATATGGCTCCCATGCTCCAAGCTTTGATTTTCTCTTGGAAACGAGGGTCTCCACCATGAAAAGAGGGAGCTAGAAGAGGAGGTGGAGGTCCCTTGTGGGGAGCTCCCCTATGTGGGGCGCTTGNCATCCCAATGATTAGGAGGAGGTCCATTGGAATTACCATGTATATGGCTCCCATGTTCCAAGCTTTGATTTTCTCTTGGAAACGAGGGTCTCCACCATGAAAAGAGGGAGCTAGAAGAGGAGGTGGAGGTCCCTTGTGGGGAGCTCCCCTATGTGGGGCGCTTGATGAGACTCCAAAGGGGGTGCTCAAATGAGGAGCACCCATGTGGGGAGCTCATTGACGCTTAGGACGTGGAGCTCCTCTGACTTGAGGTCTAGGCTGTGTTCTTCCTCCTAGATGAGGAGCAACCATGTAGGGAACTTCTTGACACCCAAGGAGCATTAGTTATAGGATCTGTTGGTTTTGGGCCGCAAGTTGTTGCATGGTCTCGAGCATTTGCTGCTCATTTGGGGCAGGATTGGTTGGTTGAGGAGCAATCTCCTCTATTGGTGGTGGGTTATCTTCAGGCTGATTCATGGATCTGTTGGTGATCGACTTTGACTCAGCAAAGGAAAGTGGCTAGGTGAGAACTATCGTGTCCCACAGACAATGCCAAATTGATGATGCACAAATTAGTTTGCACACTACTAGTCAAGTTGTAGTATAAAATGAAGTAAGTAGAAGGAGAGATGAGACATGATTTATAGTGGTTCGGTCAATACGACCTACGTCCACTTTGAATGGCTAGGTTTGCTGAAATTTTATTATCTCCGGTGTGGAGGGAGAGCACATGATTATAAGCTTTGAGAGGGGAGGAGAGAATTATGCTCAAATGAGTCTGATGTCCCCCAAGTGTTGGGGGAGCTTACAATTTATAGTGGCTTGGTATAGTAATTATATGACTAGTCTGACGGTCATAATGGCTTAGAACCGTTTGATAGTAATTAGNAAATTATGCTCAAATGAGTCTGATGTCCCCCAAGTGTTGGGGGAGCTTACAATTTATAGTGGCTTGGTATAATAATTATATGACTAGTCTGACGGTCATAATGGCTTAGAACCGTTTGATAGTAATTAGGTAGCTGATCAGGCGGAGGTGACCTATCATCTTCTCAACAGGCGAGGTGTGACGGTTGGTGTGCTCTCCAAAGGACTTGTTCAAGGATGAGGAAGGTTGACTCTCTCCAGGCTGCGAAGGTGAGGCTCCTGGATGCTCCCTTGGTGGTGAGGGTGAGGCTCTTAGATGCTTCCTTGGTGGCGTAGAGACTCTTGGATGACCCTTACTCCAAGGTGGTAGAGGAGGCTCTTGGATAACCATGGATGTTCCCTGCAGCTCCTTGATCTTGATAAGGTTATACGGGTGTATACTCCTTTGGGCTTGACTAGTTGGATCTCTTGACATTGGGTCTTTAGCTCGAACCAGGCTTATAACATGGGTTGGGCTTTTGGGCCTAGCCCATCACCAATGAATGATTCGTACCTTTTAGATGAGAAATGCATCTCTCTAAGGACACGAGTCCCTAGACATCAAAAGAGATAANTTTTGGGCCTGGCCCATCACCAATGAATGATTCGTACCTTTTAGATGAGAAATGCATCTCTCTAAGGACACGAGTCCCTAGACATCAAAAGAGATAAATAACACGAGCAAGATTCATTGTACTTTAACAATAAATAATCTCATGTATGTTGTGCTATGTACAAGACATGATATCAGATATTTTATAAGTGTTACAAGTAGATATCAGTCAAATTCCTTGTTTTAAACACTGGAATGTAGTCAATACATTCTTAAGTACTTGAGAAAAACTAATGATGCATTTCTCCTCTATAGAGGATGAGAGTAACACGTGGATGAATATACAGACAAACTTTTTGTCTAATGTAGATAATAGAAAAACTACTTGTGGATTTGTGTCATCTTAAATGATAGAGTAGTGAATTGGAGAAGCTATAAATAAAATATTATAGTGAATTCCACTACTAAAGTTAAGTATGTTATCGCCTCAGAGGATGCCAAAGAAACTATTTGGATCACGAAGTTCATTACCAAGCTTAGAGTAACTCCTAAAATTAAGTCTCATATACCATAGTATAGTGACAACAGTGGGACGATAACTCAAGCCAAGGAACCAAGGTATCATCAAAAGTCCAAACACTTATAATGACATTTCTACATGATTAGAGAGATCATTAGAAGAGGTGATGTGTATATCTAGAAGATTGCAACAATGGATAACATAGCGGACCCATTTACGAAGACACTATGATAACAACAACTAGACTAACATCTTGAGAAGATAGGTATTAGATACATGGTCGATTGGTCTTAGTGCAAGTGGGAGATTGTTAGTCGTATGCCCTAAGATCAATTGCACTAGGATTGTTCTAGCAATATTAATTACTTAATTAAATATAAGGGCAATTTTGTTTATCGTGTTACTAGTTTATTTCATTTTAACATGCATGATAAAGTCTATAGAATATAAGGTAAGAAGATAAATTCTCAAGGCGTTGAAAAAGGAGACATATTTTTTAGTACTTAACTCTTAAATGTTCATAGTCATAGGATTACTATGTGGGCGTTTTGTAATCCAAATAGACTAGCATACATTATTCTTGTTTATAATTAATATGTAGTAACTCATGCAAATCACTAGTGTAGGGACACTAAAATAGGTAAATGGGTATTTGTTGAAGAACCAGTATACTGAACGTGACCATTGACCAACATAGAATTTTTTATATGGAGTTTTACATACTTGTCAATGTTAAACCTAAGTTACAGTTATACAAATTATCCTTAGATCTGAGACACCATAGTTGTTTTGTGCATAGACTTCTATGCTTTAAGTATACAACATATTTATATATTAACCATATAACTTGGATATGTATCATTGTGTATAGTTAGACATATATGGAGACTTATGAGTGCATAACATGTAGGGGTGTAAACGTGTCGGGTCAAACGGTTATGTGTCGGATTAAATGAGTGACGGTTAAAAAATATGTAAACCCGTACACGACACGTTTAATAAACAGGTAAAAAATTTAAACACGAACACGAACCGTTTGATAAACGNCAAACGGTTATGTGTCGGATTAAATGAGTGACGGTTAAAAAATATGTAAACCCGTACACAACACGTTTAATAAACAGGTAAAAAATTTAAACACGAACACGAACCGTTTGATAAACGGGTAACATAACACGACTCGTTTAATATGTTTAATTTTATTAAAATTTTAACTCACACAAAAAAAACTATTCTATTAAAATTTTAAACTCCATTAATTACCCACAACAACTAAACTATCTTAATTAAAATATTTTCAGTTGGCTGTCACTTGCAAAAGCAAGAAAGAAGGTTGAATGACTAAAGAAATGGGATGCATCCTTTTATAGGCATGAGAGGTTTCCTTCATTTAAATTTGTCAATGTAGGATTCAAGCAAAATATTTCATTGTGTTTACTGTGCAGACCCAAAAGCTTTTATTGTGTTCTTCTTCCTTCATTGTGTTCATTGTGCAGACCCTCGAACAATGCTCAGACCATGGTCTGCATATAGAAGGTAATGATATATACATTTACAGTCAAATAAACCAATAATCGAAACACACCGATCATATAAATGAACTACTTCAAGTTCTTCACTTCTGCTTCATCCTTGAGGGAAGTAAACGTTGGTCAACTTGTTTACTCACCTAGGGCCGCAGAGTAAACAAAATCACAATTAGAGCTTATGGATTATGCCGAATGAATCTAGGGGGACGAATGACAACAAGAACTCCGCCAAACATTTGAATAAGCCATAAGCTTGAGTGTAAATTCCAAATGCTTAGACCACCGCAGCCTCCAAGACCACCACAGCCTCCAGCACCACCACCGCAGCTCCCAAGCTCAGATCAAGTTCCATCTCATCTACAGAAGCCAGAAAAAGAGAAGAAAGAAGCAAGAAATGCTAGAGAAACATAGAGAGAAACAAGAAATGCTGACTAAATTTTTTAAACGGGTAAACGAGTTAACAAATCTCACCTGAACGACACCCATTTACCACCCGAACCTGTTAAGATCTCACTCAAACCCGCTTAATTCGTATCGATTAATCGTGTCGTGTCGAATTTTGACAGGCCTAATAACATGGAATCTATCACCCTTAGTAAAAAGGAAAGAATGTCCTATGTGATCTTCTCAAGGATTCCTTGGCTAAGGCAAAATGATAATTAGAAAAGAGTTTGTAATTGATCAGTAGGAATCATAGTCCAAAGATCGAATACGTAAGATTAAGTTAGGGGTTTAACAATGATTTCATACCCTAGTAATTCAATTGGGGCATTGTGTGATAGAAGGATTGAATTGCATGACAATTGTAGATTAAATGAGTTCTTTATTTACTTTGTGCTATTCGAGAGTTGATCATGATATATAGTTTGGTGTCACTAATGATTAGTAGAAGCCTGAAGAACAATAGAGCTTCCTATAAGGTGCTACTTGTAGTTAGTATCGAATGCTTGCACCTAGGTATGCTTGAACCTATAAAGTCAGACAATATAATTGATTGGAAACTAAATGATATAGGAGAGAAAATCAATTAAGAGTTAACTGTGGGTGAAAACCTAGTTAAGAATTAATTAGGGATTTTATTACAATTAATAAGTAATAATGAAGTCATTATGTAATTATAAGATAATTGCAACTAATCCAAATTAGGATTGGAGTCTTCTAAAGCTTTATAAAATCCCTCCTAGAGAAGGTGGGTGGAGATAATAACATTCTCTTTGCTAGCACAAAAAAAAATAAATAAATAAAAATAAAAATACACCCCGTCTGTCTCTATTTCTGTTTCTACTAGTTGATTAACGGTTGAGGTAGATCCTTCAAAAATTAATTCACGTGGATACCAATAGAGACCAAACATTGTGAGGCTCTAGATAAAGATAAAATTCAAATTGAAGGTTCAAGAATTTTTTAGAAAGCTTGAAGATTGTTAAAAACATGTTTCAAGAGGTAACTCTTAATCTTCTCTATAAATCTAGGGTATTTCAGTTTGTATTAAACATAAATAGATCTTGTGATAAGGAATCAATTTTTGTTTTTATTTTTAATTTTTTCTACATTTATTATATGATTCCTTTCAATTAATTAGTTGGGTTGTAAAAGACTTTTTAGTAGAAATGTAGGACTCGATATAACTCATAACTTTGTAGAATAACATTCTTTTGTAACATAATGGGTATAGTTTACCATAAGCTATGGACTTTTTTGCTTACAAAAAATTAATGACAATGAAATTGTGCAATACACTTATTAAGTCTCAATTTCATTGTCTCACGAAAAAAATGTGGACATTGAAATACATCTAATTTGACTGTTCAAATTTATGAAGGAATTAGATTTAATTTATGTAAAAAACCATAAATGAAAACAAAAAAAAGGGAGAGAGGAAGAATGGCCATGAGCTCTTTTTGGGTGACTAGTAATACAACATGTGCGTTAATAGTTTTCATACACAAAAAGTTAATAAAAAGTATTAGGTTTATGTGTACCTGAATTAAATTTATATTTATATCTATACTACTTTAAAAAATACGAATTTTGGAAAAACTTAGTAATGCTAGACAAACTTAAAACTCAGACTCAATGACGTGGTTGCTAATGTGTACATGCTATGTCATCAACTCTTCTCTTCCCCCCTTTTTGTTAAAAAAAGTTGAACCCAAAAAATTTGGTTTTCTCCACAGCCAAAGCTGAAGCCCTAACGTAACCCCTGCCCTTCCCGACGCCAAAACTCGCCCATAGAAAACACCCCAAAAATTGATGCCACCTAAATTTCACAACTCCGGCAATTGACGCCGACCACATATACAGTTGTCTTTCAATCCCTAACGCCGACCATGGACATAGTCATATTTTTCCCTCCTCTTCCCTAATCCCTAATAGTTCTACTCCCCTATTCATTTATTCATCAGAATCACAATTGTTGGAGAGACAATTGTGACTCTGACAAAAAGATGAATAGGAAAGGAGACCTGTATGTGCTTTGAGGAGAGGAGGAAAAAATCTGAGTAGCTTGGTTTTTCAAAGGCACCGACTGGGTTAGTGGCTGACATTGATTGCTGGAGTTATGAATCCTGGTGACTATGTGTTCCAGCGAAAATAATAAGGGGGAGGAGAAAGGCTAGGTCTATCGAGGGAGATGAAGAGGGAATGACAACGCTGGTGGTGTCACAGGGAGGAAGAAATCTTGATTGTTGCCGACGACTTCACTTTGGTTTGATTCTGTTTGGTTTAAGGAAGGTGAAGGGGAAGGGGAAAGGAGAAGGAGAAGGGCTTGGGTCTGTTGATGGAGAGAGTAAATATGATTCTTTAATCTAAATTTCTTTAGGGAAAAAGAAATTGATGACATGGCATGTACACATCAACAACCACATCATCGAGTCTGAGTTAAAAGTCTAAGTTTTAAGTCTGTCTAGCATCACTCTGAATAAATATGTTATAAATGTTGTTCATCATAAAAGTTCATCTATTTATTGAGCAGGTGCAATGACCTTTTATCTCCTCTCTTTTTCTGCTCAATTGTCACCATTCATTACACTTTCAATGAATTCAGATTAATATACTAATTAGAGAACAAGAAAAGAGTTAATTATTAATCATGATTTCTTACTCTTTTGTATTCCAATAACCAAAACGGCGTCTTTATATTCGTTCATCTATGTCCTCCTCGCCCATTCAACACGTTACACACATATATTTATATCTATCTATACTTATACTACTATAAAATGTCAACAAAAGTGAAAAAATTTTGATTGATTAAAATAACCACTTGTATCCTTTCTAACATTAATGGAGACTAAATACATACAAATTAACTAAAACATAATTTTAATTATTTAGCCCTAATGCATTAGCACTCTTAGCCTCCCATAACATACACCTTTCTTTCTACACCTCATTATAATGTACACTTACTCATTCAACAGGTAGGGTTTTTAAGTTTTCAATATGTCACAACATCTTTACATGTAGGAGAATAATTATTTTCATTCATAGAATTAATGGCCATAAGAATTACAACGATCCATATATTGATGACATAATTTCTTAGCCTTGTAACATCCAAAACCTTCCATCTTCATAGTATCCATTCCCTTCCTCTTCAGTTTACTCTCATCCATTTACCGCATAATCCTTCATTTTCTATCTTATTATTGTTTGGTTCTCATGTAACTCCTCATATAAACACTCTCGGTAAGTTAACAGACTATCTTCTTGGAGGACCATATTTTCTTCTTCCCTAGGTAATAGAGGTATTGTTGCAGTTCTTTGGTGTTCAATAGCCTTTCCATTTACAAGCTGTTTTACTCTTTTTCTTCCTGAATAGGCAGGGATCATTCTTCATTTAACACCAAAAAAGGGCCATTTAGGTACTCCATTTATCTTATTGCCTCTTTGTTGCTCACTGGACGTTGTGCTTCTAAATGATCATTATTAGCAGCTTACATGGAATATGTAATTCTGAACAATGTTCAAAATTATTTTCTATGAAGCAGTTACTTACAACAACCTAATAGGATATCTTTTGGAGTATTGTGGGAAGGTATTGTCCCATATAATAGTCAAGCATCATGGTTGCTTAAATCTGATAAATTCACCAGTCATAGAAATTCATTTCGAAGACCCATGCATCATGGCTTCGTTTTCATCCAGGATACTACCGATTCAGTAGTTTAATTTTTAAACTCGTGGGGACTAGATCACAACGGGTACTCTATTCATAGTGTTCTTCTTCACGTGCTACTATATGCCTATTTTTTTTCTTTTTACGAATTTTGATTTTTCCAGAATCAATTATTAAATCTTGTGATAAGTCAATTCTAATCTCCAAAGGTTTGTGTACCACTTTTTCTAAGTATATGATCACTATTATTTGATTCAGTTAGTTATATTGATACCTTGGGTGAAATCTAAATCATGATTGGGGAACTTCACTAACTTTTTGGAAGCAACATCAAGATGTGATGAGGTACTCTCAAATTGTTTCAATAGATTTTTCTGTTAAAAAGTATTAACAGGAGAGAACAATGGAAATATAGTAAAGAAAAAGAACAAATATATATATAAAAAAAAGTTCATGGTATAATAGTACAGATTTTTTCCACACCAAAATTTAGTGGAAGAGTCTAGGGATCACAGCTTTTTTGTGTTACTCAATTGAACAACAGTTTCTTTGGAATTTAGTCATGTCATAGATCGATAGTTTAAATGTTCTTCTGTCTGGTGAAGTGGCTACATTCCACTCAAAGAGGTCTCGTATTTGGCTTGATTTAAACCCCAACTCAACTAAATGCTTAAACTATTCACAATATTGAGCATAAGTAATAAAAAATAGAATATACTCCCTCACCTGCAAACTAGATTTTGGATCATTCACTTTATTATGATCATCATGATGACATGTTAAATACAAACTAACATGAGAATTTAAACTATTGGAGGTATGTAACATAAATTATACATACTTCAACAGTTCCAGTATTCAATAGCTCATGGGAATAATCAAACATATTCATGCTTATTCTTACCAAATTAAGGTGAGTTTTGCCCTGTTTGCAGAGAGACAGAGAATGAAATTGAAGGTACAAAAGAGAGATGAGCCTGAAATCTAATTCTTGGATTATCTTCTTTCTTCAGGTGGTTGTACTGGTAATCTTTGAACTCTTCCTTAATTCCTTCTACAACGCACTTGGCTGTCCTCCATTAAATGGTGGCTTTTCTGGAGATCTACCCAGGCATTTCATGTTGACATGAAGTGTAGCATTTGGGTCTGATCATAAAAAAAAAAATTTAAAGAAGATTTATATGAATATTGTTGAAGGGCATTAACTTTTAATTAGATTTTAATTTGGGGAAGAATATAGATTTATGCGGCAACACCTTCTTTTAAGTTTGTCCATTTTATTTAGCACAAATTTCTTTGATTAATTTCAATTTTTGGTTGAAATTCTGAAGATGTATAACATGTTGGAATTTTTCCTCTATTGGATTGTCATTAATTGATAGTTAATTTTTAGTTTATCAAAAATGGGCTGAATTTATGGTCCAATGAAATGAGCTCAATATTATTAAATGATATATTTTGATGGGTTTATTTACATCTTTTTAATTGGTGTAATTGAGGCGGTTAAGTATACGCTTTAATCTAATTGTGACCCGAAATGGAAGAGCCCATTAGATTTCATTATAAATAATATGCTAGGTCTCCTCTCCACTTCATACCCTAATTTGACTTGTACTACTGAAAGCCGCCTATTGCTTTAAAGAAGGAGAGGAAGACTTTGCCCTTTCACGAAAGAAATCCGGAGATTTAATAACATGACTCATACATGTATGTTCTAAATCTTGAAATTTTATATCTAAATCTGTAATTTAGGTGTTCTAAATTTTATATACGAATCATTAAAATTTATAACATGTGGTATTAGAGCATATTGTATATGAGTTTAGAACTCAATAACTCTTAGATTATAGTTTTGTGAAATTAAATTTCGCTATTCAGCCGTTCAAAAAATTTTTTTTTTACCGAAATGTTGTCAATGATACGATATCGACTTCATAGTTCTTCTGTATGAATACAAGTTCAAGGTTCTTCTCTTTGAATACAAGTTCATGTGAATGTATTATTATATTGCCAAGATAAAAAAAAGGAAAAAAGGTGAACGCTTTGATGCGGCCAGTACGTCACAAAAAAAAAAGGAAAAGGTGAAAACATGATGGTAACTTTTTTTTTTTTTAACTTTTATATGTTAAAACTTTTATGTTTAATATATACTCCCTTCTTTTGGATGACTTGTGTTAATAGCATGAGGTCATATTGATGAATAGATGTAAATTTTACCCAAACAAATTATTTTCTCATGACGATATAATTTTGATTGAATTGCTATAATTTGTAAAGGGTATTTGTACAATTCTAATTTTAGTCCCTAGTGATTTATATGATGAAATTTTTTTATGATCTAAATATTATTTATTAAATGTTGGTAGATGTAAATTTAATTACTTAATTTTTAAAATTAAAAATAGAATTGCGACCTGAATGCAACGATTGATGATGAGTGATCTAAAGAGATACATATTGATTACTACCTCATATTGATTGATCACATGATATTTAATTATGAGCAATTTGTTATAAAATCCTAGTTTGGGAAATTTTATGAGTTAAGATGAATGGTTGCCACCAAAGTGGTCAATTCATTGAAATTTGTAGTTTTTCTCATACTTTTGTTACGGGATGATCTCTAAATTATAATATAAAATTACCTGCCCAAAGGGGTTTGTTGTGTATTGTAATTTAGAGATGTCATGAAACATTGTGGTAGATGTGCAATAGTTTAGAAGGTTTATCTTCCTAAAGGGGATAAATTTTTTAAAACTTAAGCATTCTCATTAGTTAGTTTTATGAAAGAGAGGACTTATAACATATTGCATTCTCCGCCCAAAAGGGAGTTTATAGTGATGTATTTGGATTCTCTTAATAAAATATGTCTTATTATGTTCAAAACGTATTTTATTTATTTATCACCCAATTTTGTTTACTCTTTATATTCTCATTGCCTTGAATAGTTTCTTTTGTTGTGAATAGTAATAATGTCAACATTGAAGTCTTGAATGGTTCTAATTATAAGATATGTAAGCAAGATATTGAGTTTGCCTTAGGAATTGTCAATATAGACTTTGCCTTAAAAGAGAATGAACCTGCTAAACCTACTAGTGAGAGTTCCCTTGATAAAAAAGAACTTTATGCAAAGTGGGAGAAATCTAATAGGCTGAGTATGATTACCAGGAAAATGTCTATTTCTGAACACCTTATGAGTGACTTGCTTTAAACCAAGAATGTCAATGAGTTCTTCATCAATGTAGAAGAGAAATATAAGATATCAAATAAAACTAAAACTAGGAGCCTAATAAATGAATCAACGAGTATGAAATATGACAATATAGGTGGCGTTAGGAAATATATCCTTAGAATGGTTCATGTTCAAACCAAACTCAAAGCCTTCAAAATTGTTATTCCTAATGATTTCATTGTTCATCACACTCTTAACTCTTTGCCTCCTGAGTTTAGCCAAATTAAAACTGCCTACAATACCCAAAAATGAGTCCTGGACAATTAATGACCATATCTCTAAGTGTGATTCTGAGGAAGAAAAACTTAGAAAAGAAAAGAGTGTAATTGTCTTGTTTGTTTCCCAGCCTAAATCTAGTTTCAAATGTGGATATCAAGAAAGTAATAGAAAATCTAATCATAATGGTCCAAAGAATGGCCGGGATTTCAAAAGGCATAATACTTGTCAGAATATGGGAGGTCCTAAGATTGTCATTCGAAAAGATGTCAAGTGTTACTTTTGCAAGAAAAGAGGTCATAAGAAAAGTGAGTGCACTCGATTCAAGTTTTGGTTGAAAAAGAAGAATAAAGAAGAAGGTAACTCAGTAGTCTTTGTTTGTTTTGAATCCAATTTAGTTAATGTCCCATTAAATTCTTAGTGGATTGATAGTGGGGCTTTTGTTCATGTTGTCATGACTTTGCATGGATTCACAAGCAAGCAAAGGCCAAGTGAAGGGGGAGCCAAGGTTAAAGTAAGAGTTAATAATGAAGTCCATGTTGAGTTCATAGGAACTGTTAAGTTGAATTTAGACACTAGTTTCAACTTTTTTTATAAAATACTTTTTATTTACCGTTATTTAGGCGAAATTTGATTTAAGTTTCTTTGCTTGATAAAATTGGGTATTGTTTTAATTTTACTAATGGTAAAACTTAATTGTCTTTGAATTTTAAAATTGTTGGTCATTGTGTTTTATCATATGGTCTATATAGTATATGTTTGACTGTCAATAATGAATATAATCTTTCAAATATTATGAATGTTATATCTAAGAGACCTCTCATTAAAGAAAAATCACAGTTGTGGCATAAACGTTTGTGTCACATTTTTAGAGAAAGAGTGAAAAAATTAATAAAGAATGATATTCTTCCTACCCTTGATTTTGGAGATATTGAAAAGTGACCAAGATTAAGAAGAAAAGTGCAACTCGCAGTCTAAATCTTTTAAAAATAATTCACACTGACATCAGTGAACCTTATTCATGTTGATGATTTCTCTCATTATTGATATATTTATTTAATTAATGAAAAATCTGATGCTCTTGAAAAGTTTAAAATTTTCAAGACTGAGTCAGAGAAACAATTAGGAAAAGTCATCAAAATTGTAAGGTCTGACCGTGATGGTGAGTATTATGATAAACATGATGTCTTTGAGCAGCATTTGGGACTGTTTGACAAGTACTTGTAAGATTGTGGGATTATTGCCCAATATACCATGGTTGATAGTTCTGAGCAGAATGGTGTGGCTGAAAGGTATAATCCCACCCTTAAAGACATGATAAAAAACATGATGAATAGTTGTAACTTACTTGATTATCTTTGGGGAGAAGCAATTAAAACGGCTTTATACATTCTTAATAGAGTTCATAACAAATTTGTTCCAAAAATATTTTTTGAATTATGGACCAATAAGAAATCAAGCCTTACCATTTTCGAGTTTGTGGTTGTCCTACTGAGGTAAAAATTTATAACCCTTTTGAGAAAAAGACTGATCTTAGAACTATTCGTTGTTTCTTCATAGATTATCCAGAACATTCGAAAGGATACCGGTTCTATTATTCTACACGTAATACTAAACGTTGAGTCCCTAACAACAAAATTTTTGAAACTTGATATAGCTGATGTTGGTTGCGCGCAGCCTATTAGTGAGCATGAACAAGATAAATTTGTTTATATTCTTTTACCTGTTGTACAAGAGAATATTATTGTGATGCCCCTAAAACCGAGGGTCCTTTATCAATTGTTGATTACCATCAATCCGCGGAAGTACTCGTGATTGTCGCACAACTCGACATCACGTCAATAGCATCCCCATTATCGGGATCATTCCTGAATGCATGTCCTATATACATTTACTCACATGACCTATCCAAGGTCTAACATATCACCATTTATACTCCATTATTGTCCATTTAAAGCATAGCACAACATTCTTAAAATTTTAGATTTTTATAAAACCTACTAATAGATTTGTCACTATCTTACCGGTAGGTTTTACCTATTGGAAAATTTCTACCGTAGAAAAAGTGACATTCTATCGATAGGTTTTGTCTACTAGACCACATCTACCAGTAGGTTTTGCCCAGAATTGCTTATTTCACTTGTTTTTGATTTCCAATTACTCTAATTTATCCCACAACCATTCAATATGTGTTTAATGAAGTTTTTCACATGAACACATGATACGACAAGTTCTATTACAAGCAATTTCATATATTTACATGCCAAAAATATAAT
The DNA here is from genome assembly GCA_963454935.2 of Ilex paraguariensis. Classification (NCBI taxonomy): domain Eukaryota; kingdom Viridiplantae; phylum Streptophyta; class Magnoliopsida; order Aquifoliales; family Aquifoliaceae; genus Ilex; species Ilex paraguariensis. The sequence goes on from CAUOFW020005059.1 coordinate 512,588, forward strand.
TTTTACAAAAAATATACAAAATGAGCCATAAAAACCACAAGTCAACCTTTTTCACTCTTGAGGCTCGAATTAGGAGCTGTCCACCAGTGTGAACCTAGCACCTGAAATGTTTTTCCACAAAGGGTGAACCACGCTCAATAGGGTATCTCTTAAAGAGGCTACTCCCTAACCTAGATGGATATGAAATGTTCACATACAACAATCAACCATTCAAAACATTCCCATTAAGAATATGCATTTAATGACAAGAATTTCATGTCATGTCATGAAATAAAATGAGACTCACTCATGTACTTTAACCCCAACCCTCAACGGCTCCCACAACACAATGCAATGTCAATGTGTGAAAACCAAACATTCTAAGCCTCCGCCATTGATGTTACACATCAAATGACAATTTTATAAACAAAATTATGTGTCTTTGTTGGGTAGCGAACTTTTAGTGTGGCACTGGCAGCTCCGCACAATGATACACTTTTTTGGACTTGCATCGTTGGAAATGTATAAACAGTAATTGGGTCTTGCACCCGAGTGAGAGTTTAGCCGTTTTTTCTATACTCGACACAATTTTTCATGCAATCGTGCGACTCAGTCGGAACTTTGTTCTAACTTTTTTTCAGCCCATCCATCATCGACCAAGTATGGTGTTTGATTGAACCACACACACACACACACCTACACTCATGCCCAATGCCCATGAATGTGATGTCAACATTNGTTTTCATGCAATCGTGTGACTCAGTCGGAACTTTGTTCTAACTTTTTTTCAGCCCACCCATCATCGACCAAGTATGGTATTTGATTGAACCACACACATACACACACACACACACCTACACTCATGCCCAATGCCCATGAATGTGATGTCAACATTATGTCCAATAAGCAATAAATGCCAAATAAGCAATTTTCACCATTCAATTGCCAATTATATCAAAAGTATATAATTTTCACCCTTATCATAATGCTAACATATCATAAAACACATATTAAATTTACACCTATAACAATTTCCTAGCATGTTATCACATTATCTATGCAAACATACTTAATTNATATATAATTTTCACCCTTATCATAATGCTAACATATCATAAAACACATATTAAATTCACACCTATAACAATTTCCTAGCATGTTATCACATTATCTATGCAAACATACTTAATTTTAACATTTGTATTTATTCAAACACCTTCAAGGCATTCAATCATGTCATCACATAATTTGCCCAATTAATCACACAACTTAAGAATCACATTAGGTAATTTCCACATACCTAATTCATAATAGAAATTATTCTACCCATTCCCTCAATCTTTACAACAATAGGTAAGTGATACAACTTTTATCAACCTACTCATTCCATATTTCAAACCTAGGTTGAAAATNAATAGAAATTATTCTACCCATTCCCTCAATCTTTACAACAATAGGTAAGTGATACAACTTTTATCAACCTACTCATTCCATATTTCAAACCTAGGTTGAAAATAAACCTAATTAGGATGAAAATCTTACTTCTTGAAACGTAAAATGAGTTGTAGAACCTTCAAGAACCTGATTCTAGCTAGAATCTTCACTTTTCCCAAATCTCGTTTCTTGGACTTCGGTGAAAACCCTCTTTTTTGGTATGGTCGTGTAGCCCACGACGA
>CAUOFW020005060.1:0-28630 GCA_963454935.2 Ilex paraguariensis
CTTATTATCTTAACCAAGTTTTTTGAAAAGTTTGAGATTGAATGTGATGCTTCAGGTATTGGCATAGGAGCAGTGCTTATGCAGGAAGGACAACCAGTCGGTTACTTCAGCGAGAACTAAGCAGGGGCAGGCTTAAACTACCCAACTTACGATAAGGAGTTGGATGCATTGGTTCGAGCTTTAGAGACTTGGCAAACTCTACCTATGCCCTAAGGTATTCGGGATTCACACCGATCATGAGTCCTTGAAAACATTTGAAGGGCCAGCACAAGCCAAATAAAAGGCATGCGCGATGGGTGGAGTACATTGAACTAAATCCCGTGAAGTTGTGTTATGATTTGCATCACTAATGTGCGTAGGAGGGAAAGAGTTCAGCCGAGAGAAGTAAGGGTTGAGGATAAAGAGCCTTATGGGTCTGGTTTTGATGAAGAAGATTATCGGAATTCTGTTGTTAGTAATAGGAGACATGGAGGGCAGTTTACAGAAGCTAGGAAACGGGAAGATAACAACTTCGGTGTATTAAGATGAAGATTCCATCATTTCAAGGTAGATCTGATCCCGAAGCATATCTTGAGTGGGGAGAAAGGATGGAGTTCATATTTGACTACCATAACCATTTCGAAGCAAAGAATGTACGTGCAATCCAAGAATGACAGAGTCCCACAAGTGTAAGTAATGTTTGTAGTTTTCATGGACTTGCTAGTTTCTGTCGGCGGTTTGTGATGGACTTTAGTAGCATACCCGCACCACTTTCCAAAGTGATCAAGAAGAACATTGGATTTAGATGGGGAGAAAGACAAGAAAAGCCGTTTCAATTAATCAAAGAGAAGCTGACCAACCCCCCTTATTATCTTTACCTAGTTTTTGAAAAGTTTGAGATTGAATGTGATGCTTCAGGTATTGGCATAGGAGCAGTGCTTATGCAGGAAGGACGAACCAGTTGGTTACTTCAGCGAGAAACTAAGCGGGGCAGGCTTAAACTACCCAACTTACGATAAGGAGTTGGATGCATTGGTTCGAGCTTTAGAGACTTGGCAACTCTACCTATGCCCTAAGGTATTCGGGATTCACACCGATCATGAGTCCTTGAAACATTTGAAGGGCCAGCACAAGCCAAATAAAAGGCATGCGCGATGGGTGGAGTACATTGAACTAAATCCCGTGAAGTTGTGTTATGATTTGCATCACTAATGTGCGTAGGAGGGAAAGAGTTCAGCCGAGAGAAGTAAGGGTTGAGGATAAAGACCCTTATGGGTCTGGTTTTGATGAAGAAGATTATCGGAATTCTGTTGTTAGTAATAGGAGACATGGAGGGCAGTTTACAGAAGCTAGGAACCGGGAAGATAACAACTTGGGTGGTATTAAGATGAAGATTCCATCATTTCAAGGTAGATCTGATCCCGAAGCATATCTTGAGTGGGAGAAAGGATGGAGTTCATATTTGACTACCATAACCATTTCGAAGCAAAGAATGTACGTGCAATCCAAGAATGACAGAGTCCCACAAGTGTAAGTAATGTTTGTAGTTTTCATGGACTTGCTAGTTTCTGTCGGCGGTTTGTGATGGACTTTAGTAGCATACCCGCACCACTTTCCAAAGTGATCAAGAAGAACATTGGATTTAGATGGGGAGAAAGACAAGAAAAGCCGTTTCAATTAATCAAAGAGAAGCTGACCAACCCCCCTTATTATCTTTACCTAGTTTTTGAAAAGTTTGAGATTGAATGTGATGCTTCAGGTATTGGCATAGGAGCAGTGCTTATGCAGGAAGGACGACCAGTTGGTTACTTCAGCGAGAAACTAAGCGGGGCAGGCTTAAACTACCCAACTTACGATAAGGAGTTGGATGCATTGGTTCGAGCTTTAGAGACTTGGCAACTCTACCTATGCCCTAAGGTATTCAGGATTCACACCGATCATGAGTCCTTGAAACATTTGAAGGGCCAGCACAAGCCAAATAAAAGGCATGCGCGATGGGTGGAGTACATTGAACTAAATCCCGTGAAGTTGTGTTATGATTTGCATCACTAATGTGCGTAGGAGGGAAAGAGTTCAGCCGAGAGAAGTAAGGGTTGAGGATAAAGACCCTTATGGGTCTGGTTTTGATGAAGAAGATTATCGGAATTCTGTTGTTAGTAATAGGAGACAAGGAGGGCAGTTTACAGAAGCTAGGAACCGGGAAGATAACAACTTGGGTGGTATTAAGATGAAGATTCCATCATTTCAAGGTAGATCTGATCCCGAAGCATATCTTGAGTGGGAGAAAGGATGGAGTTCATATTTGACTACCATAACCATTTCGAAGCAAAGAATGTACGTGCAATCCAAGAATGACAGAGTCCCACAAGTGTAAGTAATGTTTGTAGTTTTCATGGACTTGCTAGTTTCTGTCGGCGGTTTGTGATGGACTTTAGTAGCATACCCGCACCACTTTCCAAAGTGATCAAGAAGAACATTGGATTTAGATGGGGAGAAAGACAAGAAAAGCCGTTTCAATTAATCAAAGAGAAGCTGACCAACCCCCCTTATTATCTTTACCTAGTTTTTGAAAAGTTTGAGATTGAATGTGATGCTTCAGGTATTGGCATAGGAGCAGTGCTTATGCAGGAAGGACGACCAGTTGGTTACTTCAGCGAGAAACTAAGCAGGGCAGGCTTAAACTACCCAACTTACGATAAGGAGTTGGATGCATTGGTTCGAGCTTTAGAGACTTGGCAACTCTACCTATGCCCTAAGGTATTCAGGATTCACACCGATCATGAGTCCTTGAAACATTTGAAGGGCCAGCACAAGCCAAATAAAAGGCATGCGCGATGGGTGGAGTACATTGAACTAAATCCCGTGAAGTTGTGTTATGATTTGCATCACTAATGTGCGTAGGAGGGAAAGAGTTCAGCCGAGAGAAGTAAGGGTTGAGGATAAAGACCCTTATGCGTCTGGTTTTGATGAAGAAGATTATCGGAATTCTGTTGTTAGTAATAGGAGACAAGGAGGGCAGTTTACAGAAGCTAGGAACCGGGAAGATAACAACGTGGGTGGTATTAAGATGAAGATTCCATCATTTCAAGGTAGATCTGATCCCGAAGCATATCTTGAGTGGGAGAAAGGATGGAGTTCATATTTGACTACCATAACCATTTCGAAGCAAAGAATGTACGTGCAATCCAAGAATGACAGAGTCCCACAAGTGTAAGTAATGTTTGTAGTTTTCATGGACTTGCTAGTTTCTGTCGGCGGTTTGTGATGGACTTTAGTAGCATACCCGCACCACTTTCCAAAGTGATCAAGAAGAACATTGGATTTAGATGGGGAGAAAGACAAGAAAAGCCGTTTCAATTAATCAAAGAGAAGCTGACCAACCCCCCTTATTATCTTTACCTAGTTTTTGAAAAGTTTGAGATTGAATGTGATGCTTCAGGTATTGGCATAGGAGCAGTGCTTATGCAGGAAGGACAACCAGTTGGTTACTTCAGCGAGAAACTAAGCAGGGCAGGCTTAAACTACCCAACTTACGATAAGGAGTTGGATGCATTGGTTCGAGCTTTAGAGACTTGGCAACTCTACCTATGCCCTAAGGTATTCAGGATTCACACCGATCATGAGTCCTTGAAACATTTGAAGGGCCAGCACAAGCCAAATAAAAGGCATGCGCGATGGGTGGAGTACATTGAACTAAATCCCGTGAAGTTGTGTTATGATTTGCATCACTAATGTGCGTAGGAGGGAAAGAGTTCAGCCGAGAGAAGTAAGGGTTGAGGATAAAGACCCTTATGGGTCTGGTTTTGATGAAGAAGATTATCGGAATTCTGTTGTTAGTAATAGGAGACAAGGAGGGCAGTTTACAGAAGCTAGGAACCGGGAAGATAACAACTTGGGTGGTATTAAGATGAAGATTCCATCATTTCAAGGTAGATCTGATCCCGAAGCATATCTTGAGTGGGAGAAAGGATGGAGTTCATATTTGACTACCATAACCATTTCGAAGCAAAGAATGTACGTGCAATCCAAGAATGACAGAGTCCCACAAGTGTAAGTAATGTTTGTAGTTTTCATGGACTTGCTAGTTTCTGTCGGCGGTTTGTGATGGACTTTAGTAGCATACCCGCACCACTTTCCAAAGTGATCAAGAAGAACATTGGATTTAGATGGGGAGAAAGACAAGAAAAGCCGTTTCAATTAATCAAAGAGAAGCTGACCAACCCCCCTTATTATCTTTACCTAGTTTTTGAAAAGTTTGAGATTGAATGTGATGCTTCAGGTATTGGCATAGGAGCAGTGCTTATGCAGGAAGGACAACCAGTTGGTTACTTCAGCGAGAAACTAAGCAGGGCAGGCTTAAACTACCCAACTTACGATAAGGAGTTGGATGCATTGGTTCGAGCTTTAGAGACTTGGCAACTCTACCTATGCCCTAAGGTATTCAGGATTCACACCGATCATGAGTCCTTGAAACATTTGAAGGGCCAGCACAAGCCAAATAAAAGGCATGCGCGATGGGTGGAGTACATTGAACTAAATCCCGTGAAGTTGTGTTATGATTTGCATCACTAATGTGCGTAGGAGGGAAAGAGTTCAGCCGAGAGAAGTAAGGGTTGAGGATAAAGACCCTTATGGGTCTGGTTTTGATGAAGAAGATTATCGGAATTCTGTTGTTAGTAATAGGAGACAAGGAGGGCAGTTTACAGAAGCTAGGAACCGGGAAGATAACAACGTGGGTGGTATTAAGATGAAGATTCCATCATTTCAAGGTAGATCTGATCCCGAAGCATATCTTGAGTGGGAGAAAGGATGGAGTTCATATTTGACTACCATAACCATTTCGAAGCAAAGAATGTACGTGCAATCCAAGAATGACAGAGTCCCACAAGTGTAAGTAATGTTTGTAGTTTTCATGGACTTGCTAGTTTCTGTCGGCGGTTTGTGATGGACTTTAGTAGCATACCCGCACCACTTTCCAAAGTGATCAAGAAGAACATTGGATTTAGATGGGGAGAAAGACAAGAAAAGCCGTTTCAATTAATCAAAGAGAAGCTGACCAACCCCCCTTATTATCTTTACCTAGTTTTTGAAAAGTTTGAGATTGAATGTGATGCTTCAGGTATTGGCATAGGAGCAGTGCTTATGCAGGAAGGACAACCAGTTGGTTACTTCAGCGAGAAACTAAGCGGGCAGGCTTAAACTACCCAACTTACGATAAGGAGTTGGATGCATTGGTTCGAGCTTTAGAGACTTGGCAACTCTACCTATGCCCTAAGGTATTCAGGATTCACACCGATCATGAGTCCTTGAAACATTTGAAGGGCCAGCACAAGCCAAATAAAAGGCATGCGCGATGGGTGGAGTACATTGAACTAAATCCCGTGAAGTTGTGTTATGATTTGCATCACTAATGTGCGTAGGAGGGAAAGAGTTCAGCCGAGAGAAGTAAGGGTTGAGGATAAAGACCCTTATGGGTCTGGTTTTGATGAAGAAGATTATCGGAATTCTGTTGTTAGTAATAGGAGACAAGGAGGGCAGTTTACAGAAGCTAGGAACCGGGAAGATAACAACTTGGGTGGTATTAAGATGAAGATTCCATCATTTCAAGGTAGATCTGATCCCGAAGCATATCTTGAGTGGGAGAAAGGATGGAGTTCATATTTGACTACCATAACCATTTCGAAGCAAAGAATGTACGTGCAATCCAAGAATGACAGAGTCCCACAAGTGTAAGTAATGTTTGTAGTTTTCATGGACTTGCTAGTTTCTGTCGGCGGTTTGTGATGGACTTTAGTAGCATACCCGCACCACTTTCCAAAGTGATCAAGAAGAACATTGGATTTAGATGGGGAGAAAGACAAGAAAAGCCGTTTCAATTAATCAAAGAGAAGCTGACCAACCCCCCTTATTATCTTTACCTAGTTTTTGAAAAGTTTGAGATTGAATGTGATGCTTCAGGTATTGGCATAGGAGCAGTGCTTATGCAGGAAGGACGACCAGTTGGTTACTTCAGCGAGAAACTAAGCGGGGCAGGCTTAAACTACCCAACTTACGATAAGGAGTTGGATGCATTGGTTCGAGCTTTAGAGACTTGGCAACTCTACCTATGCCCTAAGGTATTCAGGATTCACACCGATCATGAGTCCTTGAAACATTTGAAGGGCCAGCACAAGCCAAATAAAAGGCATGCGCGATGGGTGGAGTACATTGAACTAAATCCCGTGAAGTTGTGTTATGATTTGCATCACTAATGTGCGTAGGAGGGAAAGAGTTCAGCCGAGAGAAGTAAGGGTTGAGGATAAAGACCCTTATGGGTCTGGTTTTGATGAAGAAGATTATCGGAATTCTGTTGTTAGTAATAGGAGACAAGGAGGGCAGTTTACAGAAGCTAGGAACCGGGAAGATAACAACTTGGGTGGTATTAAGATGAAGATTCCATCATTTCAAGGTAGATCTGATCCCGAAGCATATCTTGAGTGGGAGAAAGGATGGAGTTCATATTTGACTACCATAACCATTTCGAAGCAAAGAATGTACGTGCAATCCAAGAATGACAGAGTCCCACAAGTGTAAGTAATGTTTGTAGTTTTCATGGACTTGCTAGTTTCTGTCGGCGGTTTGTGATGGACTTTAGTAGCATACCCGCACCACTTTCCAAAGTGATCAAGAAGAACATTGGATTTAGATGGGGAGAAAGACAAGAAAAGCCGTTTCAATTAATCAAAGAGAAGCTGACCAACCCCCCTTATTATCTTTACCTAGTTTTTGAAAAGTTTGAGATTGAATGTGATGCTTCAGGTATTGGCATAGGAGCAGTGCTTATGCAGGAAGGACGACCAGTTGGTTACTTCAGCGAGAAACTAAGCGGGGCAGGCTTAAACTACCCAACTTACGATAAGGAGTTGGATGCATTGGTTCGAGCTTTAGAGACTTGGCAACTCTACCTATGCCCTAAGGTATTCAGGATTCACACCGATCATGAGTCCTTGAAACATTTGAAGGGCCAGCACAAGCCAAATAAAAGGCATGCGCGATGGGTGGAGTACATTGAACTAAATCCCGTGAAGTTGTGTTATGATTTGCATCACTAATGTGCGTAGGAGGGAAAGAGTTCAGCCGAGAGAAGTAAGGGTTGAGGATAAAGACCCTTATGGGTCTGGTTTTGATGAAGAAGATTATCGGAATTCTGTTGTTAGTAATAGGAGACATGGAGGGCAGTTTACAGAAGCTAGGAACCGGGAAGATAACAACTTGGGTGGTATTAAGATGAAGATTCCATCATTTCAAGGTAGATCTGATCCCGAAGCATATCTTGAGTGGGAGAAAGGATGGAGTTCATATTTGACTACCATAACCATTTCGAAGCAAAGAATGTACGTGCAATCCAAGAATGACAGAGTCCCACAAGTGTAAGTAATGTTTGTAGTTTTCATGGACTTGCTAGTTTCTGTCGGCGGTTTGTGATGGACTTTAGTAGCATACCCGCACCACTTTCCAAAGTGATCAAGAAGAACATTGGATTTAGATGGGGAGAAAGACAAGAAAAGCCGTTTCAATTAATCAAAGAGAAGCTGACCAACCCCCCTTATTATCTTTACCTAGTTTTTGAAAAGTTTGAGATTGAATGTGATGCTTCAGGTATTGGCATAGGAGCAGTGCTTATGCAGGAAGGACGACCAGTTGGTTACTTCAGCGAGAAACTAAGCGGGGCAGGCTTAAACTACCCAACTTACGATAAGGAGTTGGATGCATTGGTTCGAGCTTTAGAGACTTGGCAACTCTACCTATGCCCTAAGGTATTCAGGATTCACACCGATCATGAGTCCTTGAAACATTTGAAGGGCCAGCACAAGCCAAATAAAAGGCATGCGCGATGGGTGGAGTACATTGAACTAAATCCCGTGAAGTTGTGTTATGATTTGCATCACTAATGTGCGTAGGAGGGAAAGAGTTCAGCCGAGAGAAGTAAGGGTTGAGGATAAAGACCCTTATGGGTCTGGTTTTGATGAAGAAGATTATCGGAATTCTGTTGTTAGTAATAGGAGACAAGGAGGGCAGTTTACAGAAGCTAGGAACCGGGAAGATAACAACTTGGGTGGTATTAAGATGAAGATTCCATCATTTCAAGGTAGATCTGATCCCGAAGCATATCTTGAGTGGGAGAAAGGATGGAGTTCATATTTGACTACCATAACCATTTCGAAGCAAAGAATGTACGTGCAATCCAAGAATGACAGAGTCCCACAAGTGTAAGTAATGTTTGTAGTTTTCATGGACTTGCTAGTTTCTGTCGGCGGTTTGTGATGGACTTTAGTAGCATACCCGCACCACTTTCCAAAGTGATCAAGAAGAACATTGGATTTAGATGGGGAGAAAGACAAGAAAAGCCGTTTCAATTAATCAAAGAGAAGCTGACCAACCCCCCTTATTATCTTTACCTAGTTTTTGAAAAGTTTGAGATTGAATGTGATGCTTCAGGTATTGGCATAGGAGCAGTGCTTATGCAGGAAGGACGACCAGTTGGTTACTTCAGCGAGAAACTAAGCGGGGCAGGCTTAAACTACCCAACTTACGATAAGGAGTTGGATGCATTGGTTCGAGCTTTAGAGACTTGGCAACTCTACCTATGCCCTAAGGTATTCAGGATTCACACCGATCATGAGTCCTTGAAACATTTGAAGGGCCAGCACAAGCCAAATAAAAGGCATGCGCGATGGGTGGAGTACATTGAACTAAATCCCGTGAAGTTGTGTTATGATTTGCATCACTAATGTGCGTAGGAGGGAAAGAGTTCAGCCGAGAGAAGTAAGGGTTGAGGATAAAGACCCTTATGGGTCTGGTTTTGATGAAGAAGATTATCGGAATTCTGTTGTTAGTAATAGGAGACAAGGAGGGCAGTTTACAGAAGCTAGGAACCGGGAAGATAACAACTTGGGTGGTATTAAGATGAAGATTCCATCATTTCAAGGTAGATCTGATCCCGAAGCATATCTTGAGTGGGAGAAAGGATGGAGTTCATATTTGACTACCATAACCATTTCGAAGCAAAGAATGTACGTGCAATCCAAGAATGACAGAGTCCCACAAGTGTAAGTAATGTTTGTAGTTTTCATGGACTTGCTAGTTTCTGTCGGCGGTTTGTGATGGACTTTAGTAGCATACCCGCACCACTTTCCAAAGTGATCAAGAAGAACATTGGATTTAGATGGGGAGAAAGACAAGAAAAGCCGTTTCAATTAATCAAAGAGAAGCTGACCAACCCCCCTTATTATCTTTACCTAGTTTTTGAAAAGTTTGAGATTGAATGTGATGCTTCAGGTATTGGCATAGGAGCAGTGCTTATGCAGGAAGGACGACCAGTTGGTTACTTCAGCGAGAAACTAAGCGGGGCAGGCTTAAACTACCCAACTTACGATAAGGAGTTGGATGCATTGGTTCGAGCTTTAGAGACTTGGCAACTCTACCTATGCCCTAAGGTATTCAGGATTCACACCGATCATGAGTCCTTGAAACATTTGAAGGGCCAGCACAAGCCAAATAAAAGGCATGCGCGATGGGTGGAGTACATTGAACTAAATCCCGTGAAGTTGTGTTATGATTTGCATCACTAATGTGCGTAGGAGGGAAAGAGTTCAGCCGAGAGAAGTAAGGGTTGAGGATAAAGACCCTTATGGGTCTGGTTTTGATGAAGAAGATTATCGGAATTCTGTTGTTAGTAATAGGAGACATGGAGGGCAGTTTACAGAAGCTAGGAACCGGGAAGATAACAACTTGGGTGGTATTAAGATGAAGATTCCATCATTTCAAGGTAGATCTGATCCCGAAGCATATCTTGAGTGGGAGAAAGGATGGAGTTCATATTTGACTACCATAACCATTTCGAAGCAAAGAATGTACGTGCAATCCAAGAATGACAGAGTCCCACAAGTGTAAGTAATGTTTGTAGTTTTCATGGACTTGCTAGTTTCTGTCGGCGGTTTGTGATGGACTTTAGTAGCATACCCGCACCACTTTCCAAAGTGATCAAGAAGAACATTGGATTTAGATGGGGAGAAAGACAAGAAAAGCCGTTTCAATTAATCAAAGAGAAGCTGACCAACCCCCCTTATTATCTTTACCTAGTTTTTGAAAAGTTTGAGATTGAATGTGATGCTTCAGGTATTGGCATAGGAGCAGTGCTTATGCAGGAAGGACGACCAGTTGGTTACTTCAGCGAGAAACTAAGCGGGGCAGGCTTAAACTACCCAACTTACGATAAGGAGTTGGATGCATTGGTTCGAGCTTTAGAGACTTGGCAACTCTACCTATGCCCTAAGGTATTCAGGATTCACACCGATCATGAGTCCTTGAAACATTTGAAGGGCCAGCACAAGCCAAATAAAAGGCATGCGCGATGGGTGGAGTACATTGAACTAAATCCCGTGAAGTTGTGTTATGATTTGCATCACTAATGTGCGTAGGAGGGAAAGAGTTCAGCCGAGAGAAGTAAGGGTTGAGGATAAAGACCCTTATGGGTCTGGTTTTGATGAAGAAGATTATCGGAATTCTGTTGTTAGTAATAGGAGACAAGGAGGGCAGTTTACAGAAGCTAGGAACCGGGAAGATAACAACTTGGGTGGTATTAAGATGAAGATTCCATCATTTCAAGGTAGATCTGATCCCGAAGCATATCTTGAGTGGGAGAAAGGATGGAGTTCATATTTGACTACCATAACCATTTCGAAGCAAAGAATGTACGTGCAATCCAAGAATGACAGAGTCCCACAAGTGTAAGTAATGTTTGTAGTTTTCATGGACTTGCTAGTTTCTGTCGGCGGTTTGTGATGGACTTTAGTAGCATACCCGCACCACTTTCCAAAGTGATCAAGAAGAACATTGGATTTAGATGGGGAGAAAGACAAGAAAAGCCGTTTCAATTAATCAAAGAGAAGCTGACCAACCCCCCTTATTATCTTTACCTAGTTTTTGAAAAGTTTGAGATTGAATGTGATGCTTCAGGTATTGGCATAGGAGCAGTGCTTATGCAGGAAGGACGACCAGTTGGTTACTTCAGCGAGAAACTAAGCGGGCAGGCTTAAACTACCCAACTTACGATAAGGAGTTGGATGCATTGGTTCGAGCTTTAGAGACTTGGCAACTCTACCTATGCCCTAAGGTATTCGGGATTCACACCGATCATGAGTCCTTGAAACATTTGAAGGGCCAGCACAAGCCAAATAAAAGGCATGCGCGATGGGTGGAGTACATTGAACTAAATCCCGTGAAGTTGTGTTATGATTTGCATCACTAATGTGCGTAGGAGGGAAAGAGTTCAGCCGAGAGAAGTAAGGGTTGAGGATAAAGACCCTTATGGGTCTGGTTTTGATGAAGAAGATTATCGGAATTCTGTTGTTAGTAATAGGAGACAAGGAGGGCAGTTTACAGAAGCTAGGAACCGGGAAGATAACAACTGGGTGGTATTAAGATGAAGATTCCATCATTTCAAGGTAGATCTGATCCCGAAGCATATCTTGAGTGGGAGAAAGGATGGAGTTCATATTTGACTACCATAACCATTTCGAAGCAAAGAATGTACGTGCAATCCAAGAATGACAGAGTCCCACAAGTGTAAGTAATGTTTGTAGTTTTCATGGACTTGCTAGTTTCTGTCGGCGGTTTGTGATGGACTTTAGTAGCATACCCGCACCACTTTCCAAAGTGATCAAGAAGAACATTGGATTTAGATGGGGAGAAAGACAAGAAAAGCCGTTTCAATTAATCAAAGAGAAGCTGACCAACCCCCCTTATTATCTTTACCTAGTTTTTGAAAAGTTTGAGATTGAATGTGATGCTTCAGGTATTGGCATAGGAGCAGTGCTTATGCAGGAAGGACGACCAGTTGGTTACTTCAGCGAGAAACTAAGCGGGGCAGGCTTAAACTACCCAACTTACGATAAGGAGTTGGATGCATTGGTTCGAGCTTTAGAGACTTGGCAACTCTACCTATGCCCTAAGGTATTCGGGATTCACACCGATCATGAGTCCTTGAAACATTTGAAGGGCCAGCACAAGCCAAATAAAAGGCATGCGCGATGGGTGGAGTACATTGAACTAAATCCCGTGAAGTTGTGTTATGATTTGCATCACTAATGTGCGTAGGAGGGAAAGAGTTCAGCCGAGAGAAGTAAGGGTTGAGGATAAAGACCCTTATGGGTCTGGTTTTGATGAAGAAGATTATCGGAATTCTGTTGTTAGTAATAGGAGACAAGGAGGGCAGTTTACAGAAGCTAGGAACCGGGAAGATAACAACTTGGGTGGTATTAAGATGAAGATTCCATCATTTCAAGGTAGATCTGATCCCGAAGCATATCTTGAGTGGGAGAAAGGATGGAGTTCATATTTGACTACCATAACCATTTCGAAGCAAAGAATGTACGTGCAATCCAAGAATGACAGAGTCCCACAAGTGTAAGTAATGTTTGTAGTTTTCATGGACTTGCTAGTTTCTGTCGGCGGTTTGTGATGGACTTTAGTAGCATACCCGCACCACTTTCCAAAGTGATCAAGAAGAACATTGGATTTAGATGGGGAGAAAGACAAGAAAAGCCGTTTCAATTAATCAAAGAGAAGCTGACCAACCCCCCTTATTATCTTTACCTAGTTTTTGAAAAGTTTGAGATTGAATGTGATGCTTCAGGTATTGGCATAGGAGCAGTGCTTATGCAGGAAGGACGACCAGTTGGTTACTTCAGCGAGAAACTAAGCGGGGCAGGCTTAAACTACCCAACTTACGATAAGGAGTTGGATGCATTGGTTCGAGCTTTAGAGACTTGGCAACTCTACCTATGCCCTAAGGTATTCGGGATTCACACCGATCATGAGTCCTTGAAACATTTGAAGGGCCAGCACAAGCCAAATAAAAGGCATGCGCGATGGGTGGAGTACATTGAACTAAATCCCGTGAAGTTGTGTTATGATTTGCATCACTAATGTGCGTAGGAGGGAAAGAGTTCAGCCGAGAGAAGTAAGGGTTGAGGATAAAGAGCCTTATGGGTCTGGTTTTGATGAAGAAGATTATCGGAATTCTGTTGTTAGTAATAGGAGACAAGGAGGGCAGTTTACAGAAGCTAGGAACCGGGAAGATAACAACTTGGGTGGTATTAAGATGAAGATTCCATCATTTCAAGGTAGATCTGATCCCGAAGCATATCTTGAGTGGGAGAAAGGATGGAGTTCATATTTGACTACCATAACCATTTCGAAGCAAAGAATGTACGTGCAATCCAAGAATGACAGAGTCCCACAAGTGTAAGTAATGTTTGTAGTTTTCATGGACTTGCTAGTTTCTGTCGGCGGTTTGTGATGGACTTTAGTAGCATACCCGCACCACTTTCCAAAGTGATCAAGAAGAACATTGGATTTAGATGGGGAGAAAGACAAGAAAAGCCGTTTCAATTAATCAAAGAGAAGCTGACCAACCCCCCTTATTATCTTTACCTAGTTTTTGAAAAGTTTGAGATTGAATGTGATGCTTCAGGTATTGGCATAGGAGCAGTGCTTATGCAGGAAGGACGACCAGTTGGTTACTTCAGCGAGAAACTAAGCGGGGCAGGCTTAAACTACCCAACTTACGATAAGGAGTTGGATGCATTGGTTCGAGCTTTAGAGACTTGGCAACTCTACCTATGCCCTAAGGTATTCGGGATTCACACCGATCATGAGTCCTTGAAACATTTGAAGGGCCAGCACAAGCCAAATAAAAGGCATGCGCGATGGGTGGAGTACATTGAACTAAATCCCGTGAAGTTGTGTTATGATTTGCATCACTAATGTGCGTAGGAGGGAAAGAGTTCAGCCGAGAGAAGTAAGGGTTGAGGATAAAGAGCCTTATGGGTCTGGTTTTGATGAAGAAGATTATCGGAATTCTGTTGTTAGTAATAGGAGACATGGAGGGCAGTTTACAGAAGCTAGGAACCGGGAAGATAACAACTTGGGTGGTATTAAGAGATGAAGATTCCATCATTTCAAGGTAGATCTGATCCCGAAGCATATCTTGAGTGGGAGAAAGGATGGAGTTCATATTTGACTACCATAACCATTTCGAAGCAAAGAATGTACGTGCAATCCAAGAATGACAGAGTCCCACAAGTGTAAGTAATGTTTGTAGTTTTCATGGACTTGCTAGTTTCTGTCGGCGGTTTGTGATGGACTTTAGTAGCATACCCGCACCACTTTCCAAAGTGATCAAGAAGAACATTGGATTTAGATGGGGAGAAAGACAAGAAAAGCCGTTTCAATTAATCAAAGAGAAGCTGACCAACCCCCCTTATTATCTTTACCTAGTTTTTGAAAAGTTTGAGATTGAATGTGATGCTTCAGGTATTGGCATAGGAGCAGTGCTTATGCAGGAAGGACGACCAGTTGGTTACTTCAGCGAGAAACTAAGCGGGCAGGCTTAAACTACCCAACTTACGATAAGGAGTTGGATGCATTGGTTCGAGCTTTAGAGACTTGGCAACTCTACCTATGCCCTAAGGTATTCGGGATTCACACCGATCATGAGTCCTTGAAACATTTGAAGGGCCAGCACAAGCCAAATAAAAGGCATGCGCGATGGGTGGAGTACATTGAACTAAATCCCGTGAAGTTGTGTTATGATTTGCATCACTAATGTGCGTAGGAGGGAAAGAGTTCAGCCGAGAGAAGTAAGGGTTGAGGATAAAGAGCCTTATGGGTCTGGTTTTGATGAAGAAGATTATCGGAATTCTGTTGTTAGTAATAGGAGACATGGAGGGCAGTTTACAGAAGCTAGGAACCGGGAAGATAACAACTTGGGTGGTATTAAGATGAAGATTCCATCATTTCAAGGTAGATCTGATCCCGAAGCATATCTTGAGTGGGAGAAAGGATGGAGTTCATATTTGACTACCATAACCATTTCGAAGCAAAGAATGTACGTGCAATCCAAGAATGACAGAGTCCCACAAGTGTAAGTAATGTTTGTAGTTTTCATGGACTTGCTAGTTTCTGTCGGCGGTTTGTGATGGACTTTAGTAGCATACCCGCACCACTTTCCAAAGTGATCAAGAAGAACATTGGATTTAGATGGGGAGAAAGACAAGAAAAGCCGTTTCAATTAATCAAAGAGAAGCTGACCAACCCCCCTTATTATCTTTACCTAGTTTTTGAAAAGTTTGAGATTGAATGTGATGCTTCAGGTATTGGCATAGGAGCAGTGCTTATGCAGGAAGGACGACCAGTTGGTTACTTCAGCGAGAAACTAAGCGGGGCAGGCTTAAACTACCCAACTTACGATAAGGAGTTGGATGCATTGGTTCGAGCTTTAGAGACTTGGCAACTCTACCTATGCCCTAAGGTATTCGGGATTCACACCGATCATGAGTCCTTGAAACATTTGAAGGGCCAGCACAAGCCAAATAAAAGGCATGCGCGATGGGTGGAGTACATTGAACTAAATCCCGTGAAGTTGTGTTATGATTTGCATCACTAATGTGCGTAGGAGGGAAAGAGTTCAGCCGAGAGAAGTAAGGGTTGAGGATAAAGAGCCTTATGGGTCTGGTTTTGATGAAGAAGATTATCGGAATTCTGTTGTTAGTAATAGGAGACATGGAGGGCAGTTTACAGAAGCTAGGAACCGGGAAGATAACAACTTTGGTGGTATTAAGAGATGAAGATTCCATCATTTCAAGGTAGACCTGATCCTGAAGCATATCTTGAGTGGGAGAAAGGATGGAGTTCATATTTGACTACCATAACCATTTCGAAGCAAAGAATGTACGTGCAATCCAAGAATGACAGAGTCCCACAAGTGTAAGTAATGTTTGTAGTTTTCATGGACTTGCTAGTTTCTGTCGGCGGTTTGTGATGGACTTTAGTAGCATACCCGCACCACTTTCCAAAGTGATCAAGAAGAACATTGGATTTAGATGGGGAGAAAGACAAGAAAAGCCGTTTCAATTAATCAAAGAGAAGCTGACCAACCCCCCTTATTATCTTTACCTAGTTTTTGAAAAGTTTGAGATTGAATGTGATGCTTCAGGTATTGGCATAGGAGCAGTGCTTATGCAGGAAGGACGACCAGTTGGTTACTTCAGCGAGAAACTAAGCGGGGCAGGCTTAAACTACCCAACTTACGATAAGGAGTTGGATGCATTGGTTCGAGCTTTAGAGACTTGGCAACTCTACCTATGCCCTAAGGTATTCGGGATTCACACCGATCATGAGTCCTTGAAACATTTGAAGGGCCAGCACAAGCCAAATAAAAGGCATGCGCGATGGGTGGAGTACATTGAACTAAATCCCGTGAAGTTGTGTTATGATTTGCATCACTAATGTGCGTAGGAGGGAAAGAGTTCAGCCGAGAGAAGTAAGGGTTGAGGATAAAGAGCCTTATGGGTCTGGTTTTGATGAAGAAGATTATCGGAATTCTGTTGTTAGTAATAGGAGACATGGAGGGCAGTTTACAGAAGCTAGGAACCGGGAAGATAACAACTTGGGTGGTATTAAGAGATGAAGATTCCATCATTTCAAGGTAGATCTGATCCTGAAGCATATCTTGAGTGGGAGAAAGGATGGAGTTCATATTTGACTACCATAACCATTTCGAAGCAAAGAATGTACGTGCAATCCAAGAATGACAGAGTCCCACAAGTGTAAGTAATGTTTGTAGTTTTCATGGACTTGCTAGTTTCTGTCGGCGGTTTGTGATGGACTTTAGTAGCATACCCGCACCACTTTCCAAAGTGATCAAGAAGAACATTGGATTTAGATGGGGAGAAAGACAAGAAAAGCCGTTTCAATTAATCAAAGAGAAGCTGACCAACCCCCCTTATTATCTTTACCTAGTTTTTGAAAAGTTTGAGATTGAATGTGATGCTTCAGGTATTGGCATAGGAGCAGTGCTTATGCAGGAAGGACGACCAAGTTGGTTACTTCAGCGAGAAACTAAGCGGGGCAGGCTTAAACTACCCAACTTACGATAAGGAGTTGGATGCATTGGTTCGAGCTTTAGAGACTTGGCAACTCTACCTATGCCCTAAGGTATTCGGGATTCACACCGATCATGAGTCCTTGAAACATTTGAAGGGCCAGCACAAGCCAAATAAAAGGCATGCGCGATGGGTGGAGTACATTGAACTAAATCCCGTGAAGTTGTGTTATGATTTGCATCACTAATGTGCGTAGGAGGGAAAGAGTTCAGCCGAGAGAAGTAAGGGTTGAGGATAAAGACCTTATGGGTCTGGTTTTGATGAAGAAGATTATCGGAATTCTGTTGTTAGTAATAGGAGACATGGAGGGCAGTTTACAGAAGCTAGGAACCGGGAAGATAACAACTTGGGTGGTATTAAGATGAAGATTCCATCATTTCAAGGTAGATCTGATCCTGAAGCATATCTTGAGTGGGAGAAAGGATGGAGTTCATATTTGACTACCATAACCATTTCGAAGCAAAGAATGTACGTGCAATCCAAGAATGACAGAGTCCCACAAGTGTAAGTAATGTTTGTAGTTTTCATGGACTTGCTAGTTTCTGTCGGCGGTTTGTGATGGACTTTAGTAGCATACCCGCACCACTTTCCAAAGTGATCAAGAAGAACATTGGATTTAGATGGGGAGAAAGACAAGAAAAGCCGTTTCAATTAATCAAAGAGAAGCTGACCAACCCCCCTTATTATCTTTACCTAGTTTTTGAAAAGTTTGAGATTGAATGTGATGCTTCAGGTATTGGCATAGGAGCAGTGCTTATGCAGGAAGGACGACCAATTGGTTACTTCAGCGAGAAACTAAGCGGGGCAGGCTTAAACTACCCAACTTACGATAAGGAGTTGGATGCATTGGTTCGAGCTTTAGAGACTTGGCAACTCTACCTATGCCCTAAGGTATTCGGGATTCACACCGATCATGAGTCCTTGAAACATTTGAAGGGCCAGCACAAGCCAAATAAAAGGCATGCGCGATGGGTGGAGTACATTGAACTAAATCCCGTGAAGTTGTGTTATGATTTGCATCACTAATGTGCGTAGGAGGGAAAGAGTTCAGCCGAGAGAAGTAAGGGTTGAGGATAAAGAGCCTTATGGGTCTGGTTTTGATGAAGAAGATTATCGGAATTCTGTTGTTAGTAATAGGAGACATGGAGGGCAGTTTACAGAAGCTAGGAACCGGGAAGATAACAACTTGGTGGTATTAAGATGAAGATTCCATCATTTCAAGGTAGATCTGATCCTGAAGCATATCTTGAGTGGGAGAAAGGATGGAGTTCATATTTGACTACCATAACCATTTCGAAGCAAAGAATGTACGTGCAATCCAAGAATGACAGAGTCCCACAAGTGTAAGTAATGTTTGTAGTTTTCATGGACTTGCTAGTTTCTGTCGGCGGTTTGTGATGGACTTTAGTAGCATACCCGCACCACTTTCCAAAGTGATCAAGAAGAACATTGGATTTAGATGGGGAGAAAGACAAGAAAAGCCGTTTCAATTAATCAAAGAGAAGCTGACCAACCCCCCTTATTATCTTTACCTAGTTTTGAAAAGTTTGAGATTGAATGTGATGCTTCAGGTATTGGCATAGGAGCAGTGCTTATGCAGGAAGGACGACCAATTGGTTACTTCAGCGAGAAACTAAGCGGGGCAGGCTTAAACTACCCAACTTACGATAAGGAGTTGGATGCATTGGTTCGAGCTTTAGAGACTTGGCAACTCTACCTATGCCCTAAGGTATTCGGGATTCACACCGATCATGAGTCCTTGAAACATTTGAAGGGCCAGCACAAGCCAAATAAAAGGCATGCGCGATGGGTGGAGTACATTGAACTAAATCCCGTGAAGTTGTGTTATGATTTGCATCACTAATGTGCGTAGGAGGGAAAGAGTTCAGCCGAGAGAAGTAAGGGTTGAGGATAAAGAGCCTTATGGGTCTGGTTTTGATGAAGAAGATTATCGGAATTCTGTTGTTAGTAATAGGAGACATGGAGGGCAGTTTACAGAAGCTAGGAACCGGGAAGATAACAACTTTGGTGGTATTAAGATGAAGATTCCATCATTTCAAGGTAGATCTGATCCTGAAGCATATCTTGAGTGGGAGAAAGGATGGAGTTCATATTTGACTACCATAACCATTTCGAAGCAAAGAATGTACGTGCAATCCAAGAATGACAGAGTCCCACAAGTGTAAGTAATGTTTGTAGTTTTCATGGACTTGCTAGTTTCTGTCGGCGGTTTGTGATGGACTTTAGTAGCATACCCGCACCACTTTCCAAAGTGATCAAGAAGAACATTGGATTTAGATGGGGAGAAAGACAAGAAAAGCCGTTTCAATTAATCAAAGAGAAGCTGACCAACCCCCCTTATTATCTTTACCTAGTTTTTGAAAAGTTTGAGATTGAATGTGATGCTTCAGGTATTGGCATAGGAGCAGTGCTTATGCAGGAAGGACGACCAATTGGTTACTTCAGCGAGAAACTAAGCGGGCAGGCTTAAACTACCCAACTTACGATAAGGAGTTGGATGCATTGGTTCGAGCTTTAGAGACTTGGCAACTCTACCTATGCCCTAAGGTATTCGGATTCACACCGATCATGAGTCCTTGAAACATTTGAAGGGCCAGCACAAGCCAAATAAAAGGCATGCGCGATGGGTGGAGTACATTGAACTAAATCCCGTGAAGTTGTGTTATGATTTGCATCACTAATGTGCGTAGGAGGAAAGAGTTCAGCCGAGAGAAGTAAGGGTTGAGGATAAAGACCTTATGGGTCTGGTTTTGATGAAGAAGATTATCGGAATTCTGTTGTTAGTAATAGGAGACATGGAGGGCAGTTTACAGAAGCTAGGAACCGGGAAGATAACAACTTGGGTGGTATTAAGATGAAGATTCCATCATTTCAAGGTAGATCTGATCCGAAGCATATCTTGAGTGGGAGAAAGGATGGAGTTCATATTTGACTACCATAACCATTTCGAAGCAAAGAATGTACGTGCAATCCAAGAATGACAGAGTCCCACAAGTGTAAGTAATGTTTGTAGTTTTCATGGACTTGCTAGTTTCTGTCGGCGGTTTGTGATGGACTTTAGTAGCATACCCGCACCACTTTCCAAAGTGATCAAGAAGAACATTGGATTTAGATGGGGAGAAAGACAAGAAAAAGCCGTTTCAATTAATCAAAGAGAAGCTGACCAACCCCCCTTATTATCTTTACTAGTTTTGAAAAGTTTGAGATTGAATGTGATGCTTCAGGTATTGGCATAGGAGCAGTGCTTATGCAGGAAGGACGACCAGTTGGTTACTTCAGCGAGAAACTAAGCGGGGCAGGCTTAAACTACCCAACTTACGATAA
Organism: Ilex paraguariensis; assembly: GCA_963454935.2. Classification (NCBI taxonomy): domain Eukaryota; kingdom Viridiplantae; phylum Streptophyta; class Magnoliopsida; order Aquifoliales; family Aquifoliaceae; genus Ilex; species Ilex paraguariensis. Next base: position 20,313 of record CAUOFW020005060.1, read on the forward strand.
GGAGTTGGATGCATTGGTTCGAGACTTGGCAACTACCTACCTATTGCCCTAAGTATTCCAGGATAAAAGGCATGCGCGATGGTGGAGTACATTGAACTAAATCCCGTGAAGGTGTTATGATTTGCATCACTAATGTGCGTAGAAGGGAAAGAGTTCAGCCGAGAGAAGTAAGGTTGAGGATAAAGAGCCTTATGGGTCTGGTTTGATGAAGAAGATTATCGGAATTCTGTTGTTAGTAATAGGAGACATGGAGGGCAGTTTACAGAAGCTAGGAACCGGGAAGATAACAACTTGGTGGTATTAAGATGAAGATTCCATCATTTCAAGGTAGATCTGATCCTGAAGCATATCTTGAGTGGAGAAAGGATGGAGTTCATATTTGACTACCATAACCATTTCGAAGCAAAGAACGTACGTGCAATCCAAGAATGACAGAGTCCCACAAGTGTAAGTAATGTTTGTAGTTTTCATGGACTTGCTAGTTTCTGTCGGCGGTTTGTGATGGACTTTAGTAGCATACCCGCACCACTTCAAAGTGATCAAGAAGAACATTGGATTTAGATGGGGAGAAAGACAAGAAAAGCCGTTTCAATTAATCAAAGAGAAGCTGACCAACCCCCCCTTATTATCTTTACCTAGTTTTTGAAAAGTTTGAGATTGAATGTGATGCTTCAGGTATTGGCATAGGAGCAGTGCTTATGCAGGAAGGAGACCATTGGTTACTTCAGCGAGAAACTAAGCGGGGCAGGCTTAAACTACCCAACTTACGATAAGGAGTTGGATGCATTGGTTCGAGCTTTAGAGACTTGGCAACTCTACCTATGCCCTAAGGTATTCAGGATTCACACCGATCATGAGTCCTTGAAACATTTGAAGGGCCAGCACAAGCCAAATAAAAGGCATGCGCGATGGGTGGAGTACATTGAACTAAATCCCGTGAAGTTGTGTTATGATTTGCATCACTAATGTGCGTAGGAGGGAAAGAGTTCAGCCGAGAGAAGTAAGGGTTGAGGATGAAGAGCCTTATGGGTCTGGTTTTGATGAAGAAGATTATCGGAATTCTGTTGTTAGTAATAGGAGACATGGAGGGCAGTTTACAGAAGCTAGGAACCGGGAAGATAACAACTTTGGTGGTATAAGAGATGAAGATTCCATCATTTCAAGGTAGATCTGATCCTGAAGCATATCTTGAGTGGGAGAAAGGATGGAGTTCATATTTGACTACCATAACCATTTCGAAGCAAAGAACGTACGTGCAATCCAAGAATGACAGAGTCCCACAAGTGTAAGTAATGTTTGTAGTTTTCATGGACTTGCTAGTTTCTGTCGGCGGTTTGTGATGACTTTAGTAGCATACCCGCACCACTTTACCAAAGTGATCAAGAAGAACATTGGATTTAGATGGGGAGAAAGACAAGAAAAGCCGTTTCAATTAATCAAAGAGAAGCTGACCAACCCCCCTTATTATCTTTACCTAGTTTTTGAAAAGTTTGAGATTGAATGTGATGCTTCAGGTATTGGCATAGGAGCAGTGCTTATGCAGGAAGGACGACCAATTGGTTACTTCAGCGAGAAACTAAGCGGGGCAGGCTTAAACTACCCAACTTACGATAAGGAGTTGGATGCATTGGTTCGAGCTTTAGAGACTTGGCAACTCTACCTATGCCCTAAGGTATTCGGGATTCACACCGATCATGAGTCCTTGAAACATTTGAAGGGCCAGCACAAGCCAAATAAAAGGCATGCGCGATGGGTGGAGTACATTGAACTAAATCCCGTGAAGTTGTGTTATGATTTGCATCACTAATGTGCGTAGGAGGGAAAGAGTTCAGCCGAGAGAAGTAAGGGTTGAGGATAAAGACCCTTATGGGTCTGGTTTGATGAAGAAGATATCGGAATTCTGTTGTTAGTAATAGGAGACATGGAGGGCAGTTTACAGAAGCTAGGAACCGGGAAGATAACAACTTGGTGGTATTAAGATGAAGATTCCATCATTTCAAGGTAGATCTGATCCTGAAGCATATCTTGAGTGGGAGAAAGGATGGAGTTCATATTTGACTACCATAACCATTTCGAAGCAAAGAACGTACGTGCAATCCAAGAATGACTGAGTCCCACAAGTGTAAGTAATGTTTGTAGTTTTCATGGACTTGCTAGTTTCTGTCGGCGGTTTGTGATGGACTTTAGTAGCATACCCGCACCACTTTCCAAAGTGATCAAGAAGAACATTGGATTTAGATGGGGAGAAAGACAAGAAAAGCCGTTTCAATTAATCAAGAGAAGCTGACCAACCCCCTTATTATCTTTACCTAAGTTTTGAAAAGTTTGAGATTGAATGTGATGCTTCAGGTATTGGCATAGGAGCAGTGCTTATGCAGGAAGGAGACCAATGGTTACTTCAGCGAGAAACTAAGCGGGGCAGGCTTAAACTACCCAACTTACGATAAGGAGTTGGATGCATTGGTTCGAGCTTTAGAGACTTGGCAACTCTACCTATGCCCTAAGGTATTCGGGATTCACACCGATCATGAGTCCTTGAAACATTTGAAGGGCCAGCACAAGCCAAATAAAAGCATGCGCGATGGGTGGAGTACATTGAACTAAATCCCGTGAAGTTGTGTTATGATTTGCATCACTAATGTGCGTAGGGAAAGAGTTCAGCCGAGAGAAGTAAGGGTTGAGGATAAAGAGCCTTATGGGTCTGGTTTTGATGAAGAAGATTATCGGAATTCTGTTGTTAGTAATAGGAGACATGGAGGGCAGTTTACAGAAGCTAGGAACCGGGAAGATAACAACTTTGGTGGTATTAAGAGATGAAGATTCCATCATTTCAAGGTAGATCTGATCCTGAAGCATATCTTGAGTGGGAGAAAGGATGGAGTTCATATTTGACTACCATAACCATTTCGAAGCAAAGAATGTACGTGCAATCCAAGAATGACTGAGTCCCACAAGTGTAAGTAATGTTTGTAGTTTTCATGGACTTGCTAGTTTCTGTCGGCGGTTTGTGATGGACTTTAGTAGCATACCCGCACCACTTCCAAAGTGATCAAGAAGAACATTGGATTTAGATGGGGAGAAAGACAAGAAAAGCCGTTTCAATTAATCAAAGAGAAGCTGACCAACCCCCCTATTATCTTTACCTAGTTTTTGAAAAGTTTGAGATTGAATGTGATGCTTCAGGTATTGGCATAGGAGCAGTGCTTATGCAGGAAGGAGAACCAATTGGTTACTTCAGCGAGAAACTAAGCGGGGCAGCTTAAACTACCCAACTTACGATAAGGAGTTGGATGCATTGGTTCGAGCTTTAGAGACTTGGCAACTCTACCTATGCCCTAAGGTATTCAGGATTCACACCGATCATGAGTCCTTGAAACATTTGAAGGGCCAGCACAAGCCAAATAAAAGGCATGCGCGATGGGTGGAGTACATTGAACTAAATCCCGTGAAGTTGTGTTATGATTTGCATCACTAATGTGCGTAGGAGGGAAAGAGTTCAGCCGAGAGAAGTAAGGGTTGAGGATAAGAGCCTTATGGGTCTGGTTTTGATGAAGAAGATTATCGGAATTCTGTTGTTAGTAATAGGAGACATGGAGGGCAGTTTACAGAAGCTAGGAACCGGGAAGATAACAACTTGGTGGTATTAAGATGAAGATTCCATCATTTCAAGGTAGATCTGATCCTGAAGCATATCTTGAGTGGGAGAAAGGATGGAGTTCATATTTGACTACCATAACCATTTCGAAGCAAAAGAATGTACGTGCAATCCAAGAATGACTGAGTCCCACAAGTGTAAGTAATGTTTGTAGTTTTCATGGACTTGCTAGTTTCTGTCGGCGGTTTGTGATGGACTTTAGTAGCATACCCGCACCACTTACCAAAGTGATCAAGAAGAACATTGGATTTAGATGGGGAGAAAGACAAGAAAAGCCGTTTCAATTAATCAAAGAGAAGCTGACCAACCCCCCTATTATCTTTACCTAGTTTTTGAAAAGTTTGAGATTGAATGTGATGCTTCAGGTATTGGCATAGGAGCAGTGCTTATGCAGGAAGGAGACCAATTGGTTACTTCAGCGAGAAACTAAGCGGGGCAGGCTTAAACTACCCAACTTACGATAAGGAGTTGGATGCATTGGTTCGAGCTTTAGAGACTTGGCAACTCTACCTATGCCCTAAGGTATTCAGGATTCACACCGATCATGAGTCCTTGAAACATTTGAAGGGCCAGCACAAGCCAATAAAAGGCATGCGCGATGGGTGGAGTACATTGAACTAAATCCCGTGAAGTTGTGTTATGATTTGCATCACTAATGTGCGTAGGAGGGAAAGAGTTCAGCCGAGAGAAGTAAGGGTTGAGGATAGAGACCTTATGGGTCTGGTTTTGATGAAGAAGATATCGGAATTCTGTTGTTAGTAATAGGAGACATGGAGGGCAGTTTACAGAAGCTAGGAACGGGAAGATAACAACTTGGTGGTATTAAGAGATGAAGATTCCATCATTTCAAGGTAGATCTGATCCTGAAGCATATCTTGAGTGGGAGAAAGATGGAGTTCATATTTGACTACCATAACCATTTCGAAGCAAAGAATGTACGTGCAATCCAAGAATGACTGAGTCCCACAAGTGTAAGTAATGTTTGTAGTTTTCATGGACTTGCTAGTTTCTGTCGGCGGTTTGTGATGGACTTTAGTAGCATACCCGCACCACTTTCCAAAGTGATCAAGAAGAACATTGGATTTAGATGGGGAGAAAGAAAAGAAAAGCCGTTTCAATTAATCAAAGAGAAGCTGACCAACCCCCCTTATTATCTTTACCTAACTTTTTGAAAAGTTTGAGATTGAATGTGATGCTTCAGGTATTGGCATAGGAGCAGTGCTTATGCAGGAAGGACGACCAATGGTTTACTTCAGCGAGAAACTAAGCGGGCAGGCTTAAACTACCCAACTTACGATAAGGAGTTGGATGCATTGGTTCGAGCTTAGAGACTTGGCAACTCTACCTATGCCCTAAGGTATTCGGGATTCACACCGATCATGAGTCCTTGAAACATTTGAAGGGCCAGCACAAGCCAAATAAAAGGCATGCGCGATGGGTGGAGTACATTGAACTAAATCCCGTGAAGTTGTGTTATGATTTGCATCACTAATGTGCGTAGAAGGGAAAGAGTTCAGCCGAGAGAAGTAAGGGTTGAGGATGAAGACCCTTATGGGTCTGGTTTTGATGAAGAAGATTATCGGATTTCTGTTGTTAGTAATAGGAGACATGGAGGGCAGTTTACAGAAGCTAGGAACCGGAAGATAACAACTTGGTGGTATTAAGATGAAGATTCCATCATTTCAAGGTAGATCATCCTGAAGCATATCTTGAGTGGGAGAAAGGATGGAGTTCATATTTGACTACCATAACCATTTCGAAGCAAAGAACGTACGTGCAATCCAAGAATGACTGAGTCCCACAAGTGTAAGTAATGTTTGTAGTTTTCATGGACTTGCTAGTTTCTATCGGCGGTTTGTGATGGACTTTAGTAGCATACCCGCACCACTTCCAAAGTGATCAAGAAGAACATTGGATTTAGATGGGGAGAAAGACAAGAAAAAGCCGTTTCAATTAATCAAAGAGAAGCTGACCAACCCCCCTATTATCTTTACCTAGTTTTTGAAAAGTTTGAGATTGAATGTGATGCTTCAGGTATTGGCATAGGAGCAGTGCTTATGCAAGAAGGAGAACCAATTGGTTACTTCAGCGAGAAACTAAGCGGCGCAGCCTTAAACTACCCAACTTACGATAAGGAGTTGGATGCATTGGTTCGAGCTTTAGAGACTTGGCAACTCTACCTATGCCCTAAGGTATTCGGGATTCACACCGATCATGAGCTTGAAACATTTGAAGGCCAGCACAAGCCAAAAAAGGCATGCGCGATGGGTGGAGTACATTGAACTAAATCCCGTGAAGTTGTGTTATGATTTGCATCACTAATGTGCGTAGAAGGGAAAGAGTTCAGCCGAGAGAAGTAAGGGTTGAGGATAGAAGACCCTTATGCGTCTGGTTTTGATGAAGAAGATTATCGGAATTCTGTTGTTAGTAATAGGAGACATGGAGGGCAGTTTACAGAAGCTAGGAACCGGGAAGATAACAACTTTGGTGGTATTAAGAGATGAAGATTCCATCATTTCAAGGTAGATCTGATCCTGAAGCATATCTTGAGTGGGAGAAAGGATGGAGTTCATATTTGACTACCATAACCATTTCGAAGCAAAGAACGTACGTGCAATCCAAGAATGAACTGAGTCCCACAAGTGTAAGTAATGTTTGTAGTTTTCATGGACTTGCTAGTTTCTGTCGGCGGTTTGTGATGGACTTTAGTAGCATACCCGCACCACTTTCCAAAGTGATCAAGAAGAACATGGATTTAGATGGGGAGAAAGACAAGAAAAGCCGTTTCAATTAATCAAAGAGAAGCTGACCAACCCCCCTATTATTCTTTACCTACTTTTTGAAAAGTTTGAGATTGAATGTGATGCTTCAGGTATTGGCATAGGAGCAGTGCTTATGCAGGAAGGACGACCAATTGGTTACTTCAGCGAGAAACTAAGCGGGGCAGGCTTAAACTACCCAACTTACGATAAGGAGTTGGATGCATTGGTTCGAGCTTTAGAGACTTGGCAACTCTACCTATGCCCTAAGGTATTCAGGATTCACACCGATCATGAGTCCTTGAAAATTTGAAGGGCCAAGCACAAGCCAAATAAAAGGCATGCGCGATGGGTGGAGTACATTGAACTAAATCCCATGAAGTTGTGTTATGATTTGCATCACTAATGTGCGTAGGAGGGAAAGAGTTCAGCCGAGAGAAGTAAGGGTGAGGATAGAGACCCTTATGGGTCTGGTTTGATGAAGAAGATTATCGGAATTCTGTTGTTAGTAATAGGAGACATGGAGGGCAGTTTACAGAAGCTAGGAACCGGGAAGATAACAACTTTGGTGGTATTAAGATGAAGATTCCATCATTTCAAGGTAGACCTGATCCTGAAGCATATCTTGAGTGGAGAAAGGATGGAGTTCATATTTGACTACCATAACCATTTCGAAGCAAAGAATGTACGTGCAATCCAAGAATGACTGAGTCCCACAAGTGTAAGTAAGTTTGTAGTTTTCATGAACTTGCTAGTTTCTGTCGGCGGTTTGTGATGGACTTTAGTAGCATACCCGCACCACTTTCCAAAGTGATCAAGAGAACATTGGATTTAGATGGGGAGAAAGACAAGAAAAGCCGTTTCAATTAATCAAAGAGAAGCTGACCAACCCCCCTTATTATCTTTACCTAGTTTTTGAAAAGTTTGAGATTGAATGTGATGCTTCAGGTATTGGCATAGGAGCAGTGCGTATGCAGGAAGGACGACCAATTGGTTACTTCAGCGAGAAAACTAAGCGGGGCAGGCTTAAACTACCCAACTTACGATAAGGAGTTGGATGCATTGGTTTCGAGCTTTAGAGACTTGGCAACTCTACCTATGCCCTAAGGTATTCGGGATTCACAACCGATCATGAGTCCTTGAAACATTTGAAGGGCCAACACAAGCCAAATAAAAGGCATGCACGATGGGTGAGTACATTGAACTAAATCCCGTGAAGTTGTGTATGATTTGCATCACTAATGTGCGTAGGAGGGAAAGAGTTCAGCCGAGAGAAGTAAGGGTTGAGGATAAAGACCCTTATGCGTCTGTTTTTGATGAAGAAGATTATCGGAATTCTGTTGTTAGTAATAGGAGACATGGGGGGCAGTTTACAGAAGCTAGGAAACCGAAGATAACAACTTGGTGGTATTAAAGATGAAGATTCCATCATTTCAAGGTAGACCTGATCCTGAAGCATATCTTGAGTGGGAGAAAGGATGGAGTTCATATTTGACTACTATAACCATTTCGAAGCAAAAGAATGTACGTGCAATCCCAGAATGAAGAGTCCCACAAAGTGTAAGTAATGTTTGTAGTTTTCATGGACTTGCTAGTTTCTGTCGGCGGTTTGTGATGGACTTTGGTAGCATACCCGCACCACTTTCGAAAGAGATCAAGAAGAACATTGGATTTAGATGGGAGAAAGACAAGAAAAGCAGTTTGATTAATCAAAGAGAAGCTGACCAACCCCCTTATTTTCTTTACCTAGTTTTTGAAAAAGTTTGAGATTGAATGTGATGCTTCAGGTATTGGCATAGGAGCAGTGCGTATGCACCTAAGGAGAACCAATTGGTTACTTCAGCGAGAAACTAAGCGAGGCAGGCTTAAACTACCAACTTACGATAAGGAGTTGGATGCATTGG